>OX596383.1:15592211-15615635 GCA_951394425.1 Tipula unca | reverse complement strand
AGAACACAAAGAGAAAAAGAGAGAGAGAGAGACAGTTAAACAAAATGGCGAACATTTATAAATTTATATAAAATAGAAATAAATTTGTAATTAAGAAGACTGGCCACAAAATATACACCTAAAATTAAAACTGAGGACCCAGATAGAGACTGGGGGATGGAGGTGTCACGCGACCCTTTTTTATAATTTTTGAATTATATCGTATTTACTCTTTAAATCGACCGTATCCCTCTTTGGATCGTGTTTCTTCTTTAGACGTGATCGCATTTCGGCGGCTGACATTTTTAAATTTAAGCTTGACATATTTGGTGGTGGATCAGCTGACTGAGGTGGTGCAACAGCGGCGGCGGCGGAGGCCGATTTTGAGCTTAAATTCGGTGATACCGATTTACCAACCGGTACAACCGGTGGCGTTACCATTTTTGATGTAGTTTTTGATGAAGCCGGTAGTGGTCGATCCGTTCCAGTTGTGTTCTTTTGCTGGCCATTACTTTGCACTGAATTATTGGGCGACGGGGATGTATGTATATTATTATTAATATTAATTATATCGGATTTATTGGAATCGGATTTTATCGAAATACTCGGCGATGACGGTGTACTTGTGTTATTGTTTACGTTATTACTATCACAATTATTGATTGGCGCATCAATATGGGAATTATTATTATTATTTGCGGCCGAAAAACTTTCCCGAATCACATATTTACTAACAATTTCATTAGTTTTTGTCACTTCAACACCATTATCGACGAGCAATAAGCGCACCTCATTCGCCATCGCCTTTATCCGTTGCACAACTTGCTTATGTGTTTCGCTACCAATATTAACACCATTCACTTCTAGGATACGATCACCTTCGCGCATACCAGAATATTCGGCTGGTGAATTACTGTCCACCTTACCGATATACTGTCCAGGTTTTCCTTTTTCTGAATGCAAATTAAATCCGTATCCATCAAAATCGGCCCGCTTAATTATATGGCATAGTCGTGCTATAATCTCTTCCGTACTATCATCATGTGCTGTTGATTCAATTGTTGCTGGTTTAGTCGCGGCCGTTTCTTTTACGCTATCATTTTGTTGTTCTGTCGACATTTTGGACTATAAAAAAAAATTTATATTTTATATATGTGTATGCAAATATACGTGCAAATATTTTAATGAGGATCGGTTATATATATATGTATATACATATATTTAAAAAAATGTATGCTTGATCACTTTGTGCACCGTATTTAATATTAGTCACGATAACTCAAAAATAATATTTTTTATAAAACTATTTGTTGTTACGCGATTACAAAAGCCTCCACGAAGGTCACATAACAATATATACAATTGAAAAACACTTACATAATAATTATTTGTACACGATATTAACTTTTGACGATCGATTAAAAAAAAAAAATGTCTTCAACGTCTCAAACAAAAACAAAAAAAATACTGCGGGATATCAGGTAAATTATTAAAAGAAAATTTAATTAATATTTTTTTTATACTTATATAAATATATATATATATATGGAATACAACTGGATTGGAACGTAAGGTGCGCGTTTACGCGATCTCACTCAAACGAACAAATTAATACTGGGTCTATAGCTAGCTCCAAAATATTATAAACGAATGACAAAAAAGTGGTAAAATCCCCAAACTACCACAATATATATATTAAAAAAAAAAACTAAACAACAAAATATTGGATTTATGTATTTGTGTTTTTCTTCTAAACCAGAGGTGGCGGTGGATAATTAAACACCAACCCATGTACTAAACATGGTAATAAATTTTGGTATACGCCCTTGTCCATGTCTAACATTCCAATGATATTTCATCAACCTTTTTTACGTGTTGTTTAAAACAGCATCTTAATTAAATAAAAATACCAAACGACCTTGGAGTTCAAGACGTTGTCTTCATCGTGTGTATATTAATTTAAAACAACAAGAACACGAATATATTCCAACATTAACATATTTCATTAGAGACCCCAAACCCGATTTGTAATTTGTGCGCCTTTTCCTTATCTTATCGGAATTTTGTGTATTTTTATTTAAAATAAACAACTTAGAGCAACAACTCTATATATATCTATATATATATATATATATATATATATATATATATATATATATATATATAATATATATATATATATGTATATATATATATATATATATATATATATATATATATATATATATATATATATATATATATATATGTATATATATATATATTATATATATATATATATATATATATATATATATATATATATATATATATATATATATATATATATATATATATATATATATATATATATATATATATATATATATATATATACATATTTTTATATGTATGTACGTAATCGAGACACTTTACGTCGAGACCTTGGATGAATCGATAAGATCATAAAAATATTTTTAAAAAAACATTGTAACTGATTATAATTTGTGCGATCATATATCAATTTGTTTATTAAATTAGACTATCAATGAGAATTGGCTAAATACCATAATATTATTATGGAATATTCTAGATTTGCTATATATTTATGGCGCATCGCACATTTCACCCGAAATAACCAAATAAAATGAATGACGATTTCCCTTTTCTATGTACATACATGATATAGCGTTCCCCAGATAAGGATTAAGCCTCTATTCCATTGTGAAAAATTTACTGCCAACATTTTTTTGTTGCCATAATGAAAGGAGAAAGAAAAGAAAAAACTCCATTAGTGTGACAGAGATAGTAGTTTTTTTATTTTTTATTTTATAGCGAAACTTTTATGGTTACGTTTTGACATCTTCTGTAACATAACCAACAAATTTCATAATTTTTTTTATGTCTAGAGTGCGAACATAATTTTATTCATTTATTCATATGTTATTACATAATAAATAGTTTATTGTAATATAATTAATAATAATAATAATAATAATTTGTTATTATAACGTCTGAAATATTAAAAAAAAATGTACAAAAAAATAACATTTGACCATAAAAATATCCAAACATGTGTGTGTGAAAAAAATTTCGTATCCGCACACAATTTTTATGTCGATGTGTGTAAATGTTGCCATAAAAAATACTCAACTTGATACTTTTCTATAATAAATTATGGCAACACACCAACACAAACACATTTTTCTCTCCAGTAAAATTTTGCTGATGAAACTTTTTGTTTCTTTCGCACCACCAGCAAATCTATATTTTTATCCCATTTTGGTTTTGCTGACAGCAAATTTTTCACAATGGAATAGAGGCTTTATACATTAATAAATATATCTTCATAGTCCGATATTGACATCTATACTCAATTATTTCAATTAATATCAAAACATATGTGTGAATATACAACGTTGTCAATTTATTTTTAAAATATAAAAAACATTTTTTTATCAAAACTATATATTTACAATAATAATCGAAGAATGGAATGTTATATTGTTTAACTCTTTCAGCACTAATTTATGTGAAATGCGACTACACTTTAAGTAGGGTTTTTCCATTGCGCGACGACGCATGCGAATAATGTTGAGTCGAAACTATGCCAACTAAATAAATAATTCTATTATGTTTTGTTGTGTGAACCTATGTCTGGGAGATTCTGAAAACTTCTATTGTCAGTGCTGCTCAACAGACTTTAGGCATATATAGTGAAAGTTAGACCCAAGAATGATTGGTTTAATGACGAGTGTCGTCTTGCAGTTGAGCAACAAAATATAGGCCATAGTGAAGTGCAACAATGTCTCATAATGGCGAGGAAAATCAAGGCTACTCTTACTAGGAGCTAATAAGCCACAAAAATTCCTTGCTTTGGAAACATGCATTTTTAGATACCAATTCTTTGATTATGGTGAAATGGAAATTATTTCGCGCGAAGTGCCATTAAAATATGATCACGTTAAACAAAAAAAGTTACACGTATAGCCTGCTATTTGGGCAGCTGTCAATTTTGAAACTGTCATCTTTTAACATTTGACAAGTAAAAACTATGCCATTACTAAAAATGGTACGATACACGCTTCAAAAACGCATTGAAATTGTTAAAATTCACTACAAAAATGGTGAACATTTTGCAGTCACAGTTCGCAAAACTAAAGCACTTTTTGGTCGTCGTGAAGCACCTTCTCGGCTGGTAATAGTGAAACTGGTGGAAAAATTTGAGCTGGGAACTGAAAAAAATTAGTGATGTGAAGAATCGAAACCGTGTGCGCCGCTCAAGAACAACTGGGAATATTTCTGCTGTAGCCCGTAGCTTTGAGGAAAACCCAGGTTTGTCGATTCCTCGTCGATCTTTGGAATTAGACATTCCACAAACGGCATTACACCATATTTTCCATATAGACTTAGGCCTTAAGGCTTTTAAAGTTCAAGCAGAATTGTCGCATTTGGGGCTCAGAAAATCCAAGAATGATTGTTGAAAAGCCTCTCTATCCTCAACGTGTCACTGTTTTGTGTGGGTTTTGGGCTGGCGGTGTGATTGGACCTTACTTTTTCGAAAATGAGGCTGGTGCATCTGTTACGGTGAATGGATTGCACTATGAGCTATGATTAATGATTTTAATGGCCGGAATTGAAAGATATTGATGTGGACGACGTTTATTTTCAGCTAGACGGCGCTACGTGCCACACAAGCAACGAAACAATCATAATTTTGCAAGAAAAGTTTCCTGACCGTGTTATTTCTCGAACAATTGATCACAATTGGCCACCGAGATCTTGTGATTTAACACCTTTAGACTTTTTTCTTTTGGCCCACGTGAAAGATAAGGAGTTCGTGAAGTTATCGAGGACATACAGCCGCAAATGTGCGAATTGGTAAATTTCATGAAAAGGATATGGTGCTGCAAGCGTAGCCGTAGCGGCCATTTGGCTTAAAAAATACTCGTTTTTTAATATCAAAATGAAATCTCTTATTGGAAAACCTTTTATGTCACGTTATTTTTGGGAGATCTCGTTCCAAAAAATGATAAGGTATGGAAGTACATCATTATTTTACAAGAAATTACTGAAAAGCTTTTCTCCGAGAAAGATATTGAATGGCTAGAAAAAAATATATCCATCCATAATATAGGGATGAGAAAGGGGGCTTAAGTTAAATGGTCTACAAACAGCTCAAATGTTATTCACATATGCAAGCGATGCACCTTGGTAGGTAACTAATGAGGCTCTGGCAACCGAGACACGGCGGTATAACCGACAATCAATAATTTAGTAAATGATGTTCTCAAACCAGACGCACTACCAACCAAACAAACAATGAGTACAACCAATTCAAGTAATTTACCCAGCAGGTGGTAACGCAGCTAAGCAGCTGATAAATCCACCGTCTAACGATTTACGAAATAGAAAAAATCTGAACAAATATCTCAAAAACTTACAGCGAGAAAGCAAGGATTTAAAAGATGCTCTAAATGTTTAGTAATTATATCTGAGAAAGAAATCACTAAGGTACAGCAAGAAAACGATACCAATGATCATATAGAGATTATGTATGAAACAGTCGAGGAAGAACTCAACAGAGAAACGGGATGGATTCTGAACCGTAACAAAAAAAATAAGAAATGCAAGATGAGTAAATCACCACAGGTTTCACCCGAACTGAAACAATTAATTGAGCAGCTTCCAACCGGGAGAATGTATGTACAAAGAGAGGAAAAAGCTCAGATTAGACCGAAACAGAAACAATCAAGTAAAGAACTGTCAACCGGAAGTAAGAATATACATCTGGAGAAAAAAGTGCCACGGCCACCTCCAGTTATAATATCTAATTGCAATAATTATCAGAGTATTAGAAACTAGAAACATCATGGACTAGAAATAAATGTCCCCGACGGTGATAGCTATAGAAAGTTAACAGGAGTTCTTAATGAAGAAAACACAACATGGTATTCCTACGAAGATAAGAAGGCAAGGTAAACCAAAGTTAAGAAATCCTAATAAATATTCAAAAAATATCGGACATGAATAATGCTTCCTTCAGACTCCGTTATGTCCCTTTATATTGAAAATTTGCAGAAGTAATAGTGATACCTAAACCGGGTAAGCCACCAAGTGAATTAACTTCGTACAGGCCAATATCACTTCTTCCAACTATGTCAAAACTGTTTGAGAGACTATTATTAAAACGAATTAAACCAGAAATTGTAAAATCAGGAGCTGTTCCATCCCATCAGTTTGGATTTAGAGAGAAACACTCCACAATCGATCAAGTCCATAGAATGCTAGAATTAATAGAAAAATCCTTAGAGGCAAAAAGATTTGATCAACCATATTTCTGGACATTGCACAGGCATTTGACAAAGTCTGGATATATGGTTTAATATTTAAATTGGAGAAAACTCTGCCATTTGAGTATTGCCAATTGCTTCAAGTCATACCTTGAAAAGAAGATACTTCAGAGTTAATTAGGAGGATGCGTTTACTTCAGCTTAAAAGAAGTTAAAGCAGGAGTCCCGCAGGGGAGTGTTAGGGCCATTCCTTTTCGTACTGTTTAGAAGCGAGAGAATTTTATATTTTTAATAAGCTAAGATGCTTTTGTTACTGAAGAAGTAAATACTCTGGTTACTGAAGAAGTAAATATAATTTTATTGTATTGAATTCATTTTTTATAAATCGTATATAGTTTTTAATAAATCAAAATTAATTATTTATTAGAAATTAAAACAACAAAATGTTTTTTTATTATTCAATTAAAACCATGTTTAATAAAGTATTGCTTCTCTAAAATAAAATTATTACTCATATTCCATACAGAAACCAGTTGCTAAACTTAATAAGACATTTTCTTAAATCAAGATTTATTTTCTACAATCGAACGAGTATTCGGTTCAATTATTAAATAAAATTCTAAATAAACCAAGAAAAGTTGCTTTAGGTAAGACGGTAATTTCTATAAATAACGTTTCACACGTTTTCAGTACAGATAGCAGTTTCTAAACTTAAGAACACATTTTTTAAAATCAAGAATTAATTTTTTTGAATCGAATGAGTATTCTTTTAAATTAATAAAATAATCTCATTTGTAGCAAGACAATTGCTAAATTTAAGAATCACAGAAAGTTAAGTTTAAGTTGAGACGTTTTAAATTTATTAATTTAAAAAATTGCATGCCTTGGAATTGCTTTGTAAGGTACTAGTTTGGCTTCTGCAGTTCGATTGGCCGTAACACTCCACATTTTTTCAGGTTTCTACTGACCAATTTTGGATGAATCGCAGAATATAGAATTTTCTGCATCTTGATGTATCTGGAAAACTTTTTGGTTAACTGTAAAGGTCTTCTGTAAAGTTTCCGGAATTTTGAGTTGATCTGGTCACTGTCTTCTTTAGCCAAAATGGACCAGTCCACCAGAAATTGTTATTCATTATCTTTCACGCTGCCATTCCTCAAGATACACAATCGAGCGGATTTTGTTTGGATGGTACATGCCTGAAACGGTTCGCGACGAATGTTGTGCAAAATATTAGTTCTCGCGGTAACAAATTTAGCACGATTATTGAATCTATCCATATCGTTAGTTTTGAATCTAACTCAAATGGTTAGAATGTTTTTGATTTGTTTTACCTCATCAGAACAGCACCCATTAACTCCAACCTTGCTGAATTGAACTGCTTTAGTTTTTGAGCAGATTAGTTGTGTTGTGATGCCATCTTTGGTTTGTGATTTAACTTACTGGCAACGTAGAAACCATATGATTGTGCTGGTTATTGTGGGCATATATGGAGGAAATATTTTTTTTATAAATCTCCCGTGCAGTGTACGTGAAACGTCGTTCTTTAATTTGATCAATTCTGCTACTGTCGATATACCAAATATTAAATCATCGTATATATCATGATGTGTGGTACGGGCTGTTTCCGCTTTTGTAGTGTAATGACAAGAATGATGCGGAAGCTGTTCCGTATGTAACAGTTTTTAAAGCGTATAGTTACTGATTCGAGCTTCCTGATGCTTGTACTGCTTTTCATTACACCGTGATGTGACAAGACGTATAGGACCTTTGTAGATCCGCGGTTTTTATATACAATTTGTCCATATGGCCGGGCTCTTAGTATTCTCGTAAGAATTCATTTTACACCTGCATAAAATTTTCATCTGTTTGACCCCACCGTTCCATAGCTAACAACCTTGATAATGTCAAATGGTACGTTGATCCAAAGGTCTTCACATTTTCCTAAATGTAAGCGTTGTTACAAATCGGCCATCACCTAATCGTGAGATTTTCGAAGTTTCAACCCAAATCCAATTTTAGACTTAATGCTAGCTTAATTGGATGTTTCGCGATCGTTAAAAATTAAATCACTGGAAATTATTTTTAAGCATTATAGGCAACCAAGCCAGCTGGGTGTGGCGTCTCGTGCTTGAGGGCCTCGTTAAACTTCCACTCGAGTAAAGAAGGATGTTTCGGGATTTTTATTTATTTAGATAAAGACAGAGAAGGACAATTTACAAAAACTTAATTTTAAAAATTAGTAAAATGTTTACAGATAAACAGAGTATTGCAGAGCTATGGTGTGGACCGGCTACTGGAAATTTAAGAACCCTAGGGCCCGTCAAAGTTTGGCAGTAATTTACTTTTAACTTCAACTAAATCCAAGCCTATTGGATTTCCAATACGGTCTTTGCCTTCAAAAAGAGAAATTTCTTTAAAAGGACTGAAAAGGGCATTGTTTTCATTAAGGAATCTCTTTTAACTATAGAACGAATTCAGTAACCAAATCGATAAACAAAAATGTTCCTGATGCCAAATTTTAGGCCACCTTTTTAAACGCTCACATAGTAAAACATACGAAAAATTGTATTGAATCAGTGCTAGACCACTTTTTGTGTGTTTTACTATATGAGTGCTTCGAAAGTTCGATTAAAATTTGGTATCCAAATTTTATTATTTTATTAAATTTTTGAATAACAGTTTTAAAGAAAGAAATATCCGATTTTAATCGAATTTTCAAGCACCCACATAGTAAAATACACCAAACGTTGTCTTACTTAAGTGCTAAGACAATATTTGTTGGATGTCGATGGATTTATGTTTTATATACATTTTTTCTTTAGTGAGATGGTTACTTAATAATTTTTGATTTGTTTAGTTGGTGTGATACTGCATATATAATATAACTTTGATATATTTAACCGCGGTGGTCCATTTTCGTGAAGCAAGCAATTCAAAATAACCACTACGCCATATCTTTTATTTGAAAAATCGATTGAAAAATGGATAATATTGACCTTTATACGAATCTATAAACCATTTAACCTCAATGAGTGGAACAAGTTTAATACGGCAGATTATATCAACCGAACACTACATGTTAAATAATACTAATAATATTTACAGAGCCATAAGGAAGCCCATAACATTACAGAGCCATAAGGAAGCGCAGCTCGGGTACTGAAGATTTGGAGGCCTGCCAAATATCAATGTATCCTCAAAGAATTACCACATCGTTTCTGGACTAAAAAACGGAAATTGCTTAAGTAATAAAATTTCTATGATAGAAATTCATCTCTCTACAAATGTCTGATGGATTTAATTAAAAGTTCAACTGAATCTAAAAATAAAATTCCTTAGTTCTACAACTCGTATTTCAACATTCTTGATCTCCAACTCGAATTTCGCTCAGGATTGCCACCTCTTTTCTTGACTAAAAAAATGGGAAATGCGTCAAATAACGAAAATGCTCTCCAAATGTATAATGATTTAATTCAAAGTATAACTGAACCTAAATGAACCTTGGTTTTAATTTATCGTTCGTAAATTTTTACGAACGATTAATTAAAACCAATATCATCAGAATTAACCGTTTCTGGCTGTAAAACGTTTTTTTTTGTAAATTATTCGCCTTTTAACATTAAGTGCCTGACATCTACACACCTAAATCACCTATCTCCCCTATTTATTATTGTTTGTATAGAGATTTGAAAACGATCACATATTAAACGCATCCAGGGACGTATATTTCAACTTCGTTTTATTGGGAATTTCTTCTTACGTTGGTATGTCGCTATTAGTACAAACTATACAAAATAATCAGCGAATCTAATCGTGAATATCAACACCCCCCAAATTTCACACCAATTTCGCATTTTGTCAGTTATGTCTTTCGCTCTTTGATTGGTGAATACAAAGTTGTAACCTTGTCTATATAATTCCATAATTTATTTCAGGTGTGGTTCCTGTGTGATTTCTGTTTTTGATATTCTAGCCAATCATTTCAACCAATCAGCGATAGAGTTCAATTGGGATGGTACTCGACTTATAATATTCAAATAAACAGCTATAGGTATTTAAATTAGGTTCCATTAACTTAATTGAAATTTAAGACGTGAGAGTAGAAATTTAAATTGGCTGAAATAAAAAAAATGTCAGTTCTTACGTATTTGTTCGTGTTATTGAGGGTCGTCAAAACCAAGCAAGTTCATAATTTTGTATTGAGTCGCTTCGCATGCTACCGAGATTTTTAAAAGGCTCTAGATAACCTGTCCAGCACAACATTCTTAGGTACATAGGTACCGCACCCATATATATCAATAAATCGTCTACATCTCTCGTCCACAAGGTCGAGCACTTAAATATTTGGCATCGACCACCTTTTATTTTAATTAAAATTTACAAATTAGAAATTCCAATTCTGACTATTTATGTGTTTTAACATAAAAAATTCGTATTTTTTCGAAGATAATCAGGAATCGACCCATTTCTTGGTGTCCTAGGAAGCGAATGGTTGAGATGACAGCCTATGAGTCATTACCCGGAGCAAACGGTAATCAGAAAGAACAATGTCTGAAGAGTACGGCATCAGTGCTCGGCTCAAACGCATAAATTGAAGATGGTAGCATTCCCCAGTAATGATTTCGTTGGGTTTGAGCAGCTCATAATACATAACACCCAGCTGGTTCCACCAAATCCAGACCATTGGATTTGAATCTTGTCCGGGCATAATAATAATCTAGAAGGCCACTACAGGCTCCTTACTGAGTCCACTATATGGCACCAACGGTTTCGATCCCGAGCATGGTCTTCATACTGTTTAAGACGATCTGAAGAGGAGCCTAGATCGCCTCTAAAATTGTCCATAATTTGTTCTCAATTTTAACACAGCATTGTGACTGTGTCCCTGTCATTATACACAATCGTACCAATTTTGTTGGCATACTTGGTATTCGCTTTGTATTATCCTAACTATCCACTTTTCATCACCTGTAACGATACGATGCAAAACCGGTCCGTTCGTGCTCTTGAAGCACCAGTTCGCTAGTAAACAACCGTCTCATTCCAAATGCATGCCACCGAGTGGCGATAGGCTTATTATTCTCATTTTCTTTTTTTTTTTGGAATTTTTATTTACAAAATTTTAGAAAAAAAAATTTTTATTATGGATTTTAGTCGACCGTGCCATGCACTCACACAGTAAAACACACAAAAAATTGTCTAACATTGTGACAAAACAATATTTCGTGTGTTTTACTATGTGAGTTTTTAGAAATGTTGACTAAAATTTGGTATCGAGAAAATTTTTTTTGTTATTTTATAGTACACAAATTTCGTTACAAAATTTTAGTCGAACTTTCGAAGCATTCACATAGTCAAACATATAAAAAAATGTCTAGCATTTATACAAGACTGGGTTTCGTGAGTTTTACTATGTGAGTGTTTGAAAAGGTCGGCTAAAAAAAGACATAAACTTATTTCTCGCGTTCAGCACAAAACCCCACCCTTGTATTCCTGTTACATAATATATCAAGTAGTTATTTATAGGGGGGACCACATACAAACTATAAAAAAAATCAACACTAGGCCTCCATTGTGCGAGTAGCTAGGAAATGGTCTGATTTTGAGAATAATATGACGAGTGGCGAAGGTTTGATCGCCTACAGTTAATAATATTTTATTAGCCAGTTTATAAACTCTCGTTCTTATTGAGTTTTAAATTCTTAAATAATTGAGACATAATTTCATCTCTTATACTTGTTGGGTTTTATTGCCCTTTTTCTATAATTTCTGGTTTTATATCATTAGTTTGTCACTGCACCTTATTAAAGTGCCAATCAATCGCACTCCGAATTACGTGTGCATGTGTATTTATTTATATACGTTTGCATTTTTTAATTTATGTATGTATGTATATGTATTTTAACGCGATGCGACCGAACAAGTTAATTTTATTTTATTGTTTTCTTCATTCATAATTTTTTGTTTTTTTTGTTTGTTTGTTACTTCTTGGCATTGTTTTGTTATGGTTTCAGTATTAGTTAAGGTAACAACGGAGTTGGAGTGTAAAAGAAATAAAAATAATATTTTTTATTTTATTTTATAAAACACTGTACAGTGTACATGTAAAACACTAACCACCGAGTGCGTTTGTTTTATAATATATAGTGAACTAAATTTTGTGTGTGCGTGATTTTGGAATTTTATTTTGAGATCTTGAAGCTCGTGTGTAAGTGCTACGTAAATTTATATAATAAAAAATATTTTCTCTACTATATATTAAATACGAATTTAGCCAATTCTAGGTTGTGAGGAAAAGTGCGACCCAATTCCCCAACTCCTTTATATCATGTCAAATGTTTTACATGTAATTTTGCATGTATGTACAATCGGATAGTACATATGTATTATATAGTTATACAGTGTTGTCGGTTTTTTATATATAAATATATATATAAATCAAGAATTTATAAGCCAAATTAATTGAAATATTTTAGTGCACGAAACTAATAAATGTATTTTCTTTGGACAATATAAAATTCTTATCAAATGGTGATAACGCAAATATTTTTTTTTTTTTGTATCAAGTTGAATTTGGAACACAAACCTGTAAATTTTTGTAATTTTAGTACAGTTTGACGATAATATAGACTTGATTGTTGTATACATATAAAAGCGTGATTTGTGTTTTTATTTTCTCATCGCATAGCATCTCTTCTATTATATATCAGGTTTGTCACCTAGTTGATGAAATGCGTGTTGAAGTTCTTAGTATTTTTTTTTGTGATTTTGTGATTTGACTTCGTTCACTGTATTGAAAAATGTGTACGCGATTCGAATATTTTATAGATGTATGTTTGTGATATGTATATATGCATATATAGCTAAGCAACGTCATTGAATTGGAATTAAAACGTAGCAAGAAATACAAATACATATATGTAAATCAATCAATTGTTTGTTGGATGATCAAAAAATTCACCTGTAGTATATAAAAATGGTTTATATACATATATGTGTGTGTATTCCAAAATGGGCGACTGTAATTCGAAATATAAATATTTAGTCGATCGTTCGCCATAATTAGTCTTCCCCCAGTTTAATTCTATATATATGTGCATGCATGTATCTATACCACATACATAAAATGAAAATTAATTTTACAAGTATATAGATTATAATCGTGCTCGTGTCCATTTTCGACATATTGACTAATTTTTTAATTAGAAATCGCGGACACATCAAATACTAATCCACGATAAAAACAAAACAAAAAAAAAATTAAATCATGATAAAATGCGCGTATGTAAATGATAGTACATTTTGTTGTGTCACTAGTTATAATTTAATTTCAAAGTTCCAATATTTTTTTTTTTTTTTTGGATTGTGATCATTACGCGATTATACCACACGATAACGTCACATATAGAACAAGGAAATCATTTTAATTTTTTGTTATTTTTATTTGATCAGTTTTAGCAATTACATGATTGATTTTAGGTAATTAGTAAGATCTACTATCTAGCAAATATTTTTATCCATATTTAATCGGAACATACTCGTATATATGTGTATAAACTAAACAATGAAACCAGTTTACAACCTATATAATGTACGCTATTCTTTATATTAGTATGTATGCTTTTTAGAAATGTGAGCTAGATAATAAATTTCCTAGTTACATCTTTTTTGCAATTTTCAAAGCTTGGTAAGCGATATAGCTAGCACTGTTAGTTTTATATATTAAGGTCGCCAGATGTCCGGCTTTGGGAAGGACCATCCTTCTATATAATAATTTGTCATTCCCAAAAATAAAATCCTTGCTTATCCTGCGTTTTTAAATCATTTGAAATTTCGTCTGATACAATTAAAGTATTACGTATTTTTCCAAAAACCATAAAATAAAACTAAATTTCGACAACAAACAACTCTTCATAAGGGTCCTAATATTTAGGCATTTTGAAACGAGCAAACATCGGAACCATTTAGGTTTATTATGGAAGCATAACCGAGCTCTGTACAATTGCGAGATCAGAGATCTGATGAAGATCCCCGATATTGTACATGAAGTAAGATCTCAGCGAGTACGCTGGCTCGGTCACGTTCCGCGTGCTGATTTGGAACGAATTGTGCAGCGATCTCTGAAAGGAGAGCCACTATATGGTAGGCGCAGAGGTCGATGAAGGCGACGATGGCTGCACGATGTAGAAAATGACTTGGCCTCTTCAGATTGTCTTAGACAGTATAAAGTTCATGCTCAGGATCGAAACCGTTGGAGCCAGATGGTTGACTCAGTAAGGGGCCAGTAATGGCCTTTAAAACTATTTATTATGATGGAAGCATAAATGACCGTGTTTGAAACCTAATAAATGGAAATAGAAAGTTCAACTATCTTACGTAAATACCATCGCAACTGCGGGGCCTCGAAATTCATACACTTTTTGAAAAAATAATCCAGCATATCGAATTTTTTGTATTAAGTTTAATTTGTTAATAAAACCTTGACATATTTGAAGAGCCTCGAAATTTAGGAAAATTTTGTTACTTGAAGCAATTTACATTTTTCAGTCCTGAAATATGAGTTTGCAAATCATACGGATTGGGAACAATCGAGAAATGATTATATGAGTTAAAAAGCAAGCAAATTTAAATTTGATTGCCTTGGAACTCCGAGAAATTCTATTTTTTGCATACTTGAAGCAATTTTCATTTTTCTGTCCTGAAAACCGGGTCGGCAACTCACAATTTTTTTCACAAAAAAAAATTGAAATTTCCTCGTTTCACTAAAATTTGCAATTAAATCATTCGCACGTTTGGAGAGCCCAGAAAATCAGAGTTTTGTTATTCGAAGAAAAGTCAGAAACCGAGTTAAAAAGCACGCAAATTTAAATTTGGCGGCTTGGCAGGCAACTCAGCGAAATTCTCCTTTTTTGGATGCATAATACGAATATTGGCACCCAGAAAATCCAGTTTATCGTGGCTCTGCTAGTCCCGATTGGTTTTTAATCGTTGTTTATAATTCAGCCTCTATAAAATATCTGTAAATACCCAAAAAATCGTTTTTAACTCGCGTGACGATCTGTCAGGTTTAATATATAGTATAAAGGAGCTCATTATATCACCGGACCATCATATAGTTCAGTTTATATAAGAACATCCCTGAGCAAATAGCGCAGTGGTTAAAGATGCGACATTTTATAGAGTTCAAATCTCAATAGAGAGGCATTAATCAGTAATAGATATCATTGATCAATAGAGAGGTGATTAAATTGAAAGCATCTGTGTACAAGCTAGCATGGAGGTATTCAGCGAACAGATGGCCAGTTAAAAGATGGACCTGTAGCGGTATACAAAATATAACTACTGTTCAACTTTTCGCTAGTCAAATCCCACCCGAACAATCTCTAATAAATGTATGTATGTATGTGTTGCGAAGATACGGGATATTTCTAATATTTCGCCAGGGGTCGAGTAATCTTCGATGTTTGACCTACACGCTACATAGAATCAAGCTATGAAGTGCAGATATAGATGGTTAAAAAAAGACAAACCAGTAGCATTGTATATTTACATTTTTAGGACCAATAGTGGTCACTGACCAGTGGCGTCGCCAGATTTTTTGGTGAGAAAGGGGTTTCCGGGGTTTGGCTTCAAATTTGTAATAATGTTAGGTTTAACCGTGGCGAAACTTGGGCCATTTTATCTATATTAATACATGCATCCACGTCCCGGCAAAAATTTAATAATACCATTCCTTTGGTTTTAACATCACAATCTGTGCAATTATCAACTTGAATTGCTCATAAATAATAATTTTCTACAGTTTTTGGTACAGTGGACTGATCTATCCCTAACTCTTTAGCCATGCCACTGAAATCCCACAGATTACCTATATATACTTTATAAATTATCTAAATTATTCATTCAGCTCTTTCAGAGCTTATCCTAACGATTCTAAATGGTTGGACAGCCGCTCTCTCTACATTTTTCGGTCTTAATCGATAAAGTGACCTTCCAGCCCGTTTCACCAACGTTGGGACTTCTACGACTTACTAGAATTCAAATTAGCAAGGTATAGAAATAACCTTAAATAGTTTAAACTCAATTTTGAGTATAAAATTCATACAATTCTGAGCATGAGCTTTTACTCGATTTTATTCGTAATATACCCATTAAGTCGATTGTATGGCGTGGATAACTTTTAAGATGTGACAATGAGATGTTAAATTAATTTAGTTCTATAGAAAAAAATCTGCTGGTCAAGCCGTTGAAGGGATGGGTATTTTCTGTTAGCGATTGGGTTTGAGATTGCCCAGCGCTGATAATTTTTTGATAGTTGAAATTGTCGCTACATAAATAAATGTCCATCTTCTCGATATTTTCAATGTAAATAAATGGAAGAGCAGGCCTATGCCAGCGCTGATTTTTTTGATTAATATAATTGCCGAAATTTTCGAAGGAATTTAAAATTGAAGAAAAAATCGTATGCCCAAGGTTTTTGTATACGGTAGCGCGCAGCGATAAAAAGGTTGGCCTTTACTGATTTGTAGTGATTATTTTATTCGAATTATAAATTATTTCTTTAATGTCTGTGTATGACTCAGCTACATGGAATGCATACATGTGCCTAGTTAAAAATTCTGGTTTTCTATTTTTCTAAAATTCGTGGCATACAACACACCTTTTGGAAAGTGTTTCGGAAATACTGAGTTAAGCTATCGAAGAACCGTATAATTTTCAAAGTTCATGAACTCTTTACTTCATATATTCGTAATTTCCTAAATCCCTAATAATTCCATAATTGATTTGATAAATTATATCAGTAAATTCAAAATTATCAAATTTTTGTTAAAAAAAGTCGTCTCCAGACCCAATGGTGTAAAAGTTTTATTATTTCAAGTTAGTTTCAAAAAATTTGAACGATCACGACAGAGTCCATAATTTCAAATAATTTTCAATATTTTAAAATTGTTTACCTATTACACAGCCTCCAAAGTACTCCATACTAACACCATTATTTCCAGTTCTTTAAACAGCAACGATCGCGAATGAGTCAATTAAGCTTTAAGCTTAAAATTCGATATAGCTTTCAATATTTTAAATTTGTTCTCCTGTTCCATCACCTCCAGAGGCGATTGTAAAATGTGTCGAACTACCCCGGGTGCCTTTTAAACTTGTACAAAAAATTCGAATTGTGTAAAAGTGTCGAAGTACCCTGGGTGCCTTTTAAACTTGTTTAAAAAATTCTTCATCTTGGCCTCTAAGGCCAATTGTGTAAAAGTGTCGTATTAAAACTAATGGTGTTAGTGTGCATTTAAAAAACTATTTGACTACACGATAATTTTTTTCAATTTTATCGGACATTGAAAATATTTGATCGGTGAATTTACCAATTAAAATGTTGTTGTTGCTTAGATAATTTTGAATTTTGGATGAATCGAGCTTCAGTTAGGAGTGCTAGTTCGCAGAATCTAATAAGTTAATTAGGTAGATAACCCATAATAAAGAATTTAATTTTACATTGGAGAAAAGAAATTGAAAAGCTCCTACGACAAATCATCGGCGATAAAGTATTCTGCCCTAAAATTTGCGTTTTATAATCGACAGTTCTCAACTCCATCTCTCGTTTATATAGTAATGAGCATAGGTACGCGAATAATGACTATTTTCCACGTTAGCCCTGTAAATTACAATTAGAATTAGAATACACTTTAACACTGTAAATTGTTTTGTTTGAGTAAATGAGTCCCAGCAAAAAATGGAAGAATATCGTATGTGTGCTACTCTCACTCAAAAAACGCTATATTGTATGTAGCTTAAAGGTAATCTATCAGGCTCAGTCGATTTACAATTAGTAGATTACCCGAAATATACGATTTTTCATAAATGTCATTGACTTTCCGGTCACCCTGTACATATTTTTATATAATACATATACAAAACTAAGGTTTCGATTTACCTTTTGATGAGTTGTTATCAATTTGGCTTAATCACTTACTCGGTTGATAAATTTAATGAATATATTGAATGGAATGTCTATTTCGGTTTATATACAGAAAAATAAAATCAATAAATTGACGTAGTCGTAGTTACACAAGTTTTATTATAGTTTTATTTTTATTATTTTGTTATAGTAACAAAACGCGATATATAACGCGAGAAACCAAACATAATTTTACAATATGGCATATCATTCAAATGGCGGCTATTCAGGTGATGAACGCGAATCCCGATCAGGTGATGATCATCCCGATAGCGATCTAGGTGATAAACCAACGTACGTAGTTGAACACTTGGCTACGTTCACAGTTAATAAGGAGAGTGGAATTACGTATGCAGCCGATGGAATGCGAAAATTATTGCAATTAGAAAAAACCACGGGGATATGGTCACAAAAAATGCAATTATGCCTCGATCGGCAGTGGGTTCTAATTATTGATTATGAAACGAGCAATATAATGGAACGTTTTTCGGTGACCCAAATAAATGATCCTACAGCGTTTACAAGTCAAGATCCAATGGAAATTTACAACAATATTTTAGTTTTTATTGTGAATGGCGGCAATTCAAATTCACGCTCAGAAATGCACATTTTTCAAGTGAGTGTAAACCATGCATGATTAAATATTCTTTGTGTCTATATAAAATGTTTTTCTCTATACAATTTATAGTGCCAAAGTATTTCAGCAGTTCAACTAGTTGAGGACTTAAAAAAATTACGCAGCGGTAAAATGGTTATACAGCATCGCGAAATACCTCAAGCCGCACAGCCACCCCCACCACCCGCTCACGTACAGCTACAGCAACAACAACAAAATCAATCACGCTCAAACCAAATTGGCCGCGATTCATTTAGTTACAATCAAACCGAAACTGATTCAGAATTGGGCGGACTTAATGATGAAACATCGTCGACGTCTAGTGAAAAATATGAGCGTGACGTTACCGTATTAAATCATTGTTTCGATGATATTGAAAAATTTATTGCGCGGCTACAGCATGCGGCGGCAGCGTCACGTGAACTAGAAAAACGACGTCGTAATCGTAAATCAAAGAAAAAAGATCCGGGTGAGGGGCTACTGTCGATGCGAACACGGCCACCAACCGAAAAAGAATTTAACGATATATTTGCAAAATTTAAATTATCGTTTAATTTACTAGCAAAACTAAAGGCTCATATACACGATCCGAATGCACCCGAATTGGTACATTTTCTCTTTACGCCACTAGCACTAATTGTTGATGCGTCCCATGATACATACTACGATCATTTACCGGCTCGCGTTATTAAACCATTAATGACGCGGGAAGCAATTAATTTACTCGTAAATTGTGTGACCAGTAAAGAAACCGAATTATGGCGTTCTCTTGGCGATGCATGGACAATACCGCGTGATCAATGGAAAGGTCATGTTGGTTCATACCATCCGGTATTTTTTGATGGTTGGTCTCCCGATTATCCAGTAATTGATGAACTTGAACATCAAACGACCCCAACAAATCTTAAAAAACGTTTAGATATTCAACACTTTTCAAATACTAGTGCTGTTGGTAGCGCCGACTATGGCGATTATGACGGTGGCCCAGATAAAATATATAATCCACCAGGAAGTCCAGGGCTACGTGATTATAGTGCACGAAGTGATATATCAATCGATTCAATTGAACAGAAAAATAGTATGATAATGGTGGCGAATGGGACGGCTTCAGGAAGTAGTGGTATAATTCCAGCACCGATACCATCGTCCCAAACTGATGCATGGTTAGAGGATTTACAATCAAGGGGAGCCAAAATAGTTCAAGTGACATATCCACGGACTGCAAACAATGATAAAGAATTAACCGTGGTGCGAGGGGAATATTTGGAGGTATGTGCTGTGTTTTCGTTCACTACTAAATGGTTTATTAAACAAAACAAATTTTTTTTTAACAATTCTTAGATTTTGGACGATACCCGAAAATGGTGGAAAGCCCGAAATAGTCGACGACAAGTCGCTCATGTACCTCATACAATAGTTACACCATATAATTATAACGATAACGATATTTTCAATAATTATAACAAAAGCAATCGGCAATCAACCGCAGTACGTATACAAAAAATAAGGCTATTTAATTTAGAATAAAAAAATCGAATTATCCTCAGTAGAATGTTTTATAAAACAAAACAAAAAATTAAGGCCATTTCATTTAAAATCTGTACAATTTTATAGTTGTTGTGCTTGCCGCAAATTTAAAACATTGTGCGAAAACCGAAATAATTAAAATTATTTATACTTACGCTACCCAACGCATTTAAAATAATGTCGCTTTTGTTTGTATAGTTTTAAAAATGAAATCGTTGATTATTAAATTAATTTTGAATAAATAGTTAATAAATTATATTGTAATTTTAAATAAGTGAATTACAAACAGTTTATGATGTAAATTATGCAATTTGTAAGTGATATTTGACACCGTGTGCGAACGTGATCGAAATACGAAACATGGCGGTTTAAAAAAAAATGACGCGAACTGAAATGAACTGAAAGATGAATGAGTAGGGTTATGTAAAAACGATTTAGTTCTAAGAAAATATTCTGTTTAATTTGCGGCAATCGCATATATTTTTTTAATAAAATTGATTTGTTTTGACATCAAAGAGGGGACATAATTCATCCACTACTATGTAATCGCAAAAACGAAACTAAAGCAAATTGAATTGAATGAATTTCCCTGTTCGTTTTCATTTCGTTTATTCTCCATAATTGGCGTAGGTGTAGGATTAGGATTTTATACAACCAATTCTCTCGTTACATTTCAGTCTGTTTCGATTTAGCTATCGTTCGGTTAATAACATCGTTGCGCGTGTAAAAAAAAAACTATAGTAATAGAAGGTGTATTTTTGGCAATTTAAAAAACAAAACAATTTACACGTGAACTTTTTCATTTTCAATGTCTGTCCTCTCTTTTGAAAGCCTTTATCTCTGTTACCGGGCTATTTTTTTGGACCGTGCTGCTTTGATTAAATTAAACCCATCAAGTTTTATCTCAAAAAACTTCAATAAATATTCGATCACACTATGTTTACGTCTAGCACGTTTTGCCATCACTGCAAGCGTTTCCCTGCATCTGTAGTGCATCCGTTGTTGTCAACCACTGCTTAGCTGTATTCCGTAAGTCCAACTGCTGGTACAATAACAATTTGTTTTGTATTGACAATTCAGAATTTTTCCTCAACAGCCAGAACATGTTCCTCAATTTAATATTGAGTTTTTCTTTCTTTTTTTAACTTGTTCTTTCCATCTAAGCCTGGTATCTAATGTCATCCCCAGTTAATACAGGTGTCTCAACAGATTTTTAAATTTGTGAAACTGACATGTGTGGATTTCGATTCGTTAAGCCTGATCCACATTTTGGTCCATTTGCCTATTTTATCACAAACTTTTTGTAGTTTAGTTGTGGATTCTATATATTGTCCCCAATTTCTAGAATCGCAGTATCGTCAGCAAATGTTGCGATAGTAGCATTGTTCACGCGACGTATCCAATCGACCCCAAGACACTACCTTGAGTGAGGACTCCTGCTGTTATTCATGAGCTCAGAATATTCTTCTTCGCATTTCACTTGAAAGCGTCTCGATCATCCATCCATAGATCTTTCTGAAGTTTGAAGAGCAAATGCCTCCGGGGCATACTTTATCAAATGAATGCGCTACATCTACAAAGATGCCAAAACCTATCTTTTACTTGATCTATGGTTGAATGTTTCATTATTACTTCCGCTACATTCCACTGCCTGGATACATAATTTTCCTAAAACCTGCATTGATAATATGTAAAAGTTTGCAAATAGCTTTATCGGGGGTAGCTCTTTAATTATTTGTCCTGTTATCAAATTGTAAACTGGGACTTTCTTAGATATTTGTCTGTATAATGATTGGAAAGTTTTTCAAGGTATACAGCAAATATGCCAGCTTTTTCTTTTGCAATTCTAGCCCATCACCCATGCGAATAGTTCTTTATCCTCAGAAGAAGTTAGAAGTGTTGAACCACAAAATGTATTTTTTGTATTGAAGTTCTTTCCAATAATGAAGTTACTTCCTATTGTCTTGAATGGGTGTAGAACTTGAACAATTACTGTCGTAGATCTTTGACATAATCTTCAATGAGATCATTAATTTCTATAAGCCGCTTAGTTTCTTCACTTTCTTTAATTTTAGTTGCTTAACCGCTTAAACTAGAATTAATTAAAATTAACTAAAATTAAATTAACATTAGACAGTTAAAATTACATAAACAAAAAAAATGTTGTTAAAACAAAAATAAGACTATCAATCCTAGATGTTATTTTAGTATTTAAAATAGTAGGGGTTCAACTCTTGGTAGCCTAAACCAGTAATGGAAATTTATATCTAACTCCTAAAACATTCGTTAATTTTTTGCATTGTATTTTGAAGTTTGAATTTAACAACACAGTCAATTCGTGCTTGCCTAACTATTATTGTTATGTCATTGGTATAATAGCGACCATAACAGAGCTGATAGTACTCCTCTTGGTGGGCAGCTTTTGGTTGCAACTTTTTTTTATAGATTTTCCTATACACTAAGTTAGAAAAATATTTGTTTGCTCACGAACATGTGTTTTATCCACTTGATTCTGTTATCCGCTTCTTTACGTCGCAGTAGTTACCTTGTTGTAGATTCGTAAGAAGCATTGTTAAAGGTGGTTTAAGTGTTTTCCTCGTTTCCTGAAGGAGTACCGGAAATTTTCCATCCGGTCCAAGTGATTTATAGGGTGTAAAGGACATTGGTGAACACTCCAACCTCTCCACCATGGTTATTTTCTTTTTCCACCAAGGCATTTTTTTTATTTGTGGCCTTTTGAGTAGAGACTTCAGACGAAATTCTCCAATCTTCTACTAAGTTCATAGTGTTGTTTGTCACTAAGATATGATGTTTACCCTTATAAGCTATACTTAAATTACTAGGCTACTCCAAACCATATTGTGGTTGTTTCCATCGCTTTCGATAATATGGAAGGAAACTTCTCCCTATCACCAGGGAAATAGGCTGAGATTATTAATACCTCCTTGCTTCCTTCACTTGTGTCAAGTTCCACACGAGCAGTTACCTTGTCCCTATCCGTGAATTATGCTAATTATTATGGTGACCCTGTGATTTGTTGCCTTCTTATCATAAAGTAGTGTACA
>OX596383.1:15460072-15589511 GCA_951394425.1 Tipula unca | reverse complement strand
TGTGTGTGTGTGTTTTTTTTTTTTTTTTGTGGGGTTGGGTAACGTGTGGAAAATCTTCGGAAGACGATGCGTCGGTGGGACAAACACCTCAGCAACAGTGGCGGATTCCTACCACCTAAAAACCACACACCCGCCGCTTTCACATCCTCCATTCGGAACTATCGTTAGACATTACTTCACATGGAGGTGACCAGCCATTTGGCTCATTGTTCTGCCTGTAGCGCCTCAATCTTTGATTGAGTTTGTCACCGCTATCAAATCACGGCATGTTGTTCTGCTCTTGCACGCTCTAGGCGCCTCAGCTCATTCAGTACCACTGTCGCCAAATGGCTTACAGCATTCCATCCTTCCTCAGAGTCAAGCATTAGTTGCGCTATGTTTTCTGGTGTTGGACGCTGCCCTAGGACAGCTCACAGTTCCCTTCGAGTATCCTCAAATCGTGGGCATTGAAAAAAAATGTGCTCCACATCTTCTTGTGTACCTCTGCAAGCAGGACAATCTGGAGTATCAGTGTGCTTGACCCTGCATAGGTATGCACCAAAACAGCCATGTCCACTTATCAGTTGCGTCAGGTAGTGGTTAACTTCGCCGTGTTGCCTATTTAGCCATTTTTCAATGGATGGTATGAGACGGTAAGTCCAGCGACCCTTTTCCGAACAATCCCATCGTCTTTGCCATTCTATCATTGTTGAGGCGCGTTCTAGTACTCTGATTCCTGGTTGTACACGATTGGGGTACCATTTCTTCCTCTCCCTCGCAAGGAGTTCAATTGGAATCATCCCCGCAATAACGAGTGCCGCGTCAGTAGATACTGTGCGGAAGGCACAAGTCACTCTGAGTGCACTTAGGCGATACACCGATACCAATTTGCGTCTATATGTTTCGAAGTCCATCGCATCACCCATACAGGCGATCCATAGAGAATGATGGAGGTTACGACGTTTGCCAGCAGCATTCTACGACATTGTCTAGAACCTCCAGTGTTGGGCATGATACGGGAGAGAGCTGCAGACACACTGGCAGCTTTCCTGCTCACTATCTTTATGTGCTCCTTAAAGTTTAAACGCGCATCTATTTCCACACCCAGATATCGTAATGAATGGGTTAAGATTCCACCTACATTAATTGTTACGGTTTCTTTCACCTTCCTACTGGTAACTAGAACTGCTTCGGTTTTATGATCAGCACGTTCAAGCCCACATGTCATCAACCACCTTTTTATTATTATGATTGTCAACCTACTTATTTCTGTTATTTCATCTATAGTTTTTGCAACCACTACGACTGCAACATCATCAGCAAAACCTACGATTTCCACATCATCAGGTACACGGAGCCTTAGGATACCATCGTACATGATATTCCACAGTAGCGGCCCCAATACAGATCCTTGGGGTACACCACCCGAAACATTGTATGTCTTCACACCGTCATCCGTGTCATACGTCAGCATTCTATCATTAAAATAGTCAGCGATGATACTTCGTAGGTACACTGGTACTTGTAACGTCTGCAGTGCATTTAGAATACAGCTCCATTTGGCCGAGTTGAATGCGTTCTTAACATCCAAGGTGACAACGGCACAGTACTTTTTTGAGCCTCCTTTCCATCTTTTCCCATCTGTGGCGTTCTTGGCTATTTGGACGACGTGTTGGATGGCGTCTATCGTCGATCGAGCCTTCCGAAACCCGTACTGCCTCTCAGCAAGATCTCCATCGTTCTCCACAGCTTTCTCTAGTCGGCTGTATATGATTCTCTCCAGCACTTTGCCAGACGTATCCAGCATGCATAATGGTCTGTAGGAGGATGGTTCACCCGGCTGGTTCCTGTTTTTTTTCAACAGGACCAGACGCTGTCTCTTCCATCGTTTAGGGAATACTCCCTCTCTGAGACAGGAATTATATAGTTCCTTAAATTCATCCGGTCTGGCTTGTATTGCAACCTTTAGTGCAATATTAGGGATATTGTCAGGCCCAGGAGCCTTTGAATTCCCAAAACGTTGACACGCCTTGGTGAGCTCTTCTGTTGATATCGGCGGTATTTCTTCCATGCCAGGTACTCGGATCACGTCAGGGATCACATCATCTTGCTGCGGAAATAGAGCAGTTACAATTCTACGTAGTATCGCTGGGCAGGTAGGCGGCGATTCATTTGCCTTTTTAAGCTTTTTCATAACGATTTTGTAGGGTCTCCCCCATGGGTCACGATCCACTTCTTCGCATAGCTCTTTCCAGCATTGGCGTTTCCTTACTTTAATGGCCTGCTTAAATTTATTCCGGGCATCCAGGTAATTTTGGTGCAGGCTAGGATAGGTCTCTGTACCCCAAGCACGTTGGTGTTTCCTCCTTGCATTAAGGCATTTCCGTCGCAATTGTGCAATCTGCTCAGTCCACCAGTATGCTGGTGGACGACGATTGTCTAGCCGCCTTTCTACCATAGATGCACTGCAGGCGTTGGTGATCGTGTTCATAATCTGTCCCGCTTTTGCATTGGCACATCCCGAGAGGCCCGGTTTCTCCAATGATAGCATAAATAAGTCCTCTTCAAACGTATTTGCTTTCCAGCCTGCAGATTTCCTTATATGTTTTTTCTGATTACCTTCCCTAGCCAGTTTTATTTCGAAGAGTATGGCTTGGTGGTCACTATGCGTATAGTGCTCACTGACTTCCCATTTGATCAACACTCTCAACAAGCAGCTGCTACCGAATGTAAGGTCAATTACGGAGGAGGAGCCACCTTTGCGAAACGTCGGTGTATCACCAGTGTTGAACAACACAACGTCTATGGAAGAAAATGCCTCGAGCAGTGCTGTTCCTCTTCTATTCGTTTCTTTACTGCCCCATTCAGTTGCCCAGGCATTGAAATCACCAGCAATGATAACAGGGCTACGCGTTCGCGCATCGGCGACCAGTTGGTCCAGGAAGTATTCAAACTCCTCAATTGTAGCGCTAGGTGGTGCATAGCAGCTATAGATTTGTAAGCCGTCAACATCTGCTCGTACGAATCCTGCGGTGGAATTACTGCTGTTCTCCTGCATGGTCCGTCTGCTACAGGTCCATATGGCAGCTTTACCAGTTTGATCAGTTGCCCAATTGCATCGCTCCATATTTTTGTGCTGTTCGCACAAAATGGCGACATCTACTCTTGTTTCATGCACTGTTTGGGCTAGTACTTCCTGTGCAACTTTCACAGTGGTTTAGGTTGAGCTGGACAAACTTCATTGTCGTCGTGCTCTTCTAAGTGCCAACATGTAGGCCGTGCACCGGCCACTCTCTGCTATATGATTATGGTTCGTCCTTCGCTGGCAAAGCATACAACTCGCTTCTTCCTTGCATTCTTTTACTTTGTGGCCATTTCTTCCGCATTTGTAGCAGAGGCCAGAACGATCAACATCACTTTTACATGACTTGGCCATATGTCCATACTGCCAGCATTTGAAGCACCTTAAAGGTAACGTTTTTTCACGTATACGACAGATCACCCATCCAATTCGTACTTTCCCTTCATTTTTCATCACTTTGGCTGTCCAGGTTGGTACAGTCACCACTGCTGTTTGGGTGCCTCTATAAGCACCTCTCAGCGACTTGATACATTCTATCGGGAGGTTTTTCGCACCCTCAAACTTGGATGTGATCGCCTCATGTATCTCTTCCTTTGTTGTGGTCTCATCAATATCTTTAATTTCGACTACAACCTCGTCAATCTGCGTAAGTGTTTGGATTTGTGCATCACTACCAAGAGCGTGTTCTATTGCACTTTGAAATCCAAGTTCCTTGGGATGTACATCTTTCTCTAACTCTAGAAGAAGATCGCCTTTTTCGGTTCTACGAATCCGAGCCACCTTACCAGAGAGGTCATTAAGATTTGGGTCCCCTTTCAATTTTTTTAGCATATCCGCATACGACATTGCTCCAGTTTGGGTAATTTTAATAGCATCAGGACGATGCCGCGGAATTCTTTCACGTGGTTTTCTCTTTTTTTTCTCTACCACCTGCCACCCAGAGTCCGTTACATTATCAGGCTTGTTGGGTTCATCTATGCCTGGGTTTGGATTTAGGCTCGTAGTTCCCAGTGCTGGGGTTTCGCCAGCTCTCTTCTGTTTCCCTTTCTTTTGTGCATGGTCATTGGGTGAGTCTTGTTTCGACCTCCTCGTTTTGCTATTGGTCGCGGTCGTTATTTCACTATCCAACAGAACAGTTTCCTCCTTATTATTTCTCTGGTTAGACTGGTTAGATATGGTTGGGGAAGTTTGGGTCTCACAGCACACAGTTATTTGCTTAGCCAATTTCGCAATTGTCTGCGTTGTCCGACGCTCGTCTTTCCCTCCACCCTGTGCATGTTCGACATACAGATTTTTGATGGACGTGACCAGCTTCTTTATTTCATGGTGCACGTTATTTCTTCCTCTGATGTACTCGCAGAGGCGATCAATTTTCGCACCCATCCGAGTAAGAGGATCTGGCTCATAAACATCCGACAGTGAATCAGACGTTTCATCGTCTACAGTCCTTCGACGGAACGTCGCAGGCGATCAAGGAGGCCTACTGCTTTTTTGGAATGGCCTCGGTAAAATGTTTTCCTCCGGCCCTGTAAGCTCAGAGAACGACAGAGACATGTTCTTTTGGATGTTTGGAGGCGATTTTTGGAACATATGGCTTTTCCTAAATGGATCTATGTTCCCGGCACCTGTCACATACACAGGTACTTCTCGTTTCGAAAGTATAAACTGGCTTATAGCTCCCATTTCTTCTTCAGAAAGACTTCCAACACTTGTAGTTCTATGAACTTCAGTAGCCAAGTTTCCCACTACTGAAGCACTGCGGTCGATGGATAACGACGGCTGGGAGCCCGCTTGCTCACTCCAAGAAGCCGCCGGCACTAAGGTAATCACCCTTTGCGCCGTAAACGAGTTTTCATTTCTCTCACTCATTTTTGGTTTCTTATTCAGGGTAGCCTTCCCCTATCAGTTTCTGTCCACGGATGGTATTTTATTTCCCACCTACCCGCCGGCATGCCGGTTAGGGCCTTCCCCTATCCGCAACCTGGGGACGTGCCCGATGGGAGATCCTGCCACTCCCCACGGGATGTGTGTGTGTGTGTGTGTTTTTTTTTTTTTTTTTTTCTATGGGCGGAGGAGGGGAACCTTCGATAGGCTTCACGTGTGAACCCATATATCAACACGTGAAAGTGTCGGATTCTTACCGACCAAACCACCACCCCCGATAAACCATGCCGTTCGGCCCCGTGGAACTACCGTTAGGTATCACTTCACGAGGCAGGCTCAGCTTTCGCTGCTCGGATGGAATTAACTCCTCAATGAATTTCTGTTTCTTTCGAGGCGTCTCAACTCACTCGTTATCCGTGAGACACTTCCGCTTACGGCGTTCCACCCATCTTGAGACGCCAGCATAAACTCCACTATATTTTCCGGCGTTCGTTGGACCCCACGTACACAGATACTCTTTCTGTCCTCAGCAAATCGTGGACACTCGAATAATACGTGCTCTACATTCTCCGTTACTCCGATGCATAAAGGGCAATCAGGTGACTCTTCGTGCTTGAATTTGAACAGGTATGATCTAAAGCAACCATGACCCGTCAGAAGCTGCGTCAAATGGTAATCCACTTCACCGTGTCGCCTGTTTAGCCACGCCTCGATGTAGGGGATCAGGCGATGGGTCCATCTACCATTCGTCGACTCACTCCATCTTCTCTGCCATACAGTGATCGTCTCAGCACGTGCTAATCGGTGGTTCTCCGCTTTTGTTCCTTGACCACAACGCAGGTAAGTGGTTTGGCGCTCCTTTGCAAGTAGATCTAGGGGGGGCATTCCCGCAAGAACACAAGCAGCATCTTCTGACACCGTCCGAAATGCGCACAATACTCTCAGAGCACTTAACCTCTGAACTGTTGCTACTCTTTGTCTATAAGTATTTTTCTCCAACGAGTTGACCCAGATTGGTGCCCCATACAGAACTCTGCTGCTCATCCGCGCCCCTCTTGTATTCGGCATTATTCGTGCTAGTGCCGCATTAACTCTTCTTGCTCGCTCGCTGGTGGTAATGAGATGTGTCTTATATGACAATCTGGCATCGATCATTACTCCTAGGTATTTGATGGATGGCTGATTAACAATTTGTTGGGCTCCAATCTCTAAGGTTACGTTCTCCATTACTTTTCGGCTAGTAATAAGGACAGCTTCTGTTTTATGTTCTGCTAGTTGCAGCCCAGCAGATGTTAACCACTGTTGAATAAGTCTGACCGTCCTATTACAGATGTCCACAACCTCCTCTCTGTGTTTTGCGACAACTACAATCGCGATATCGTCCGCAAATCCAATCACCTGCGCATCCCTTGGTATGGGCAGCCGAAGTACACCATCGTACATCACATTCCAGAGTGTAGGACCTAACACTGAACCTTGAGGAACTCCACCTGTAACCTCGTATGTTTTCTTTCCTTCCTCCGTATCATACATCAAGACCCTCTCGCTAAAGTAGCTGGAAACTAGCCTTTTAGGCCTTTAGGCACTTTGCTAAGACATGCCAAAAAGAGTCAAAATGCATGCTATGCGACGAAACGGTCAAAGGCTGTAGCAAACACGTAACTGGTAGTGGTAGATGTCCGGTATACCAGAAAGCGCTGCAAAAAGAGCGTGGTAAATGAAAGTCATCCAAGTCAATCTGAACCACTGTGAGGCTGCGCAGGACCTCCTGCAGCAATCCATACAGGAAGTGAAAGCGGACATTGTAATTGTATGTGAGCAATATAGGAACCTTGATAGACGGTGTTGGGCTTCAGATAGATCGAAACGAGCTGCTGTATGGGGTTGTGGTACCTACCCCCTACAGGAAGTTGGTGTGAGTTCTGTAACCGGGTTTGTTAGAGCCAAAGTGAACGGCGTTCATATTTATAGTTGCTACGCACCTCCTAGTGCATCGATTGAAGAATTTAAAACATTTCTCGATCAATTAACGGATGATGCACGGAGCCACAACCCAGTGCTCATAGCCGGGGATTTTAATGCATGGTCCGTAAAGTGGGGAAGTATAGAAACCAGTAGCAGAGGAATCGCATTGCATGAAGCCTTCGCATCATTGCCGGTTGTATTAATGAATACAGGAAATACACCTACTATCTGTAGAGGAAATGCAACCTCGATAGTTGATCTGACGTTTGTGAGCCATTGTCTTGCCGATAGAGTAGTAGCGTGGAAAGTGAGCGATCTATATACGCATAGTGATCATCAAGCTATTGTGTATGAACTGGCGGATAGTAAACCCCAAAGTGCTATAGTTAGACACAGGAAGAGAATAGGATGGAAGTCCGCAGCGTTCGATGAGAACATTTTCCGTCTAATGATGGAGGATCTTACTCTATCTGGTACCGCAAGTAACAAAGCCGTCCAGCTTATGAGGCATGTTACAAGAGCCTGTGATGCAGCAATGCCAAGAAGGATGGTGGATAATCGTAGAAAACCAGTCTTCTGGTGGAACGACGAGATTTCTGAATTACGTAAAAGATGCCTGAACACAAGAAGGCGATACCAGCGTACTAGACACGTCGAAAACTCTCCCCTTCGACAACAATATTGTTGCTCGATCGGAGCTTAAGCATGTCATTAAAGAAAGTAAGCGTAAATGCTTTCGCGAACTGTGCGAGGAGGTCGACCGCGACCCCTGGGGTAGACCTTACCGATTGGTAATGAAAAAACTCAGAAACAATTACGCCACTGCTCCCACATGCCCGGCAATGCTGTCTGACATAGTGAGTCACCTGTTTCCGCAGCAACCCGATTATGTGTTAGAGGTATTAGGCAACGAGGAGGATGATATACCACCAGTTACTGAGGAGGAGGTTCTGAAGGCATGTGGCAAAGTGGGTAACAATAAAGCTCCTGGCCCGGATAACATTCCGAATATTGCATTCAAGTCGGCGGTTAAAGCATACCCAAACTTATTCACGGAAGTATATACTGCATGCTTAGTTGAGGGGGTGTTCCCTAGTAAATGGAAGGAACAGAGACTAGTATTTTTGCCAAAAGGAGACAAACCACCCGGTGAGCCGTCATCCTGGCGTCCCATCTGTCTGTTGGATACGGCAGGCAAAACCCTAGAGAGAGTTGTATGTGACCGGTTACAAGAGGCTATAGTTAGAGCAGGAAACCTGGCAGAGCAGCAGTATGGCTTTCGAAAGGCGCGCTCAACAGTGGATGCGATTAAAGTGGTTGCAGATACGGCACACCACGCGATATCCGGTTCTCGATGGCTACGTGGTAGTAAAAAATACTGTGCCATAGTTACATTGGACGTGAAAAACGCATTCAACACGGCGAATTGGAGCTGCATATTTAACGCACTGACGCGGATGAACGTACCGAGGTACCTGCTGAGGCTAGTTTCCAGCTACTTTAGCGAGAGGGTCTTGATGTATGATACGGAGGAAGGAAAGAAAACATACGAGGTTACAGGTGGAGTTCCTCAAGGTTCAGTGTTAGGTCCTACACTCTGGAATGTGATGTACGATGGTGTACTTCGGCTGCCCATACCAAGGGATGCGCAGGTGATTGGATTTGCGGACGATATCGCGATTGTAGTTGTCGCAAAACACAGAGAGGAGGTTGTGAACATCTGTAATAGGACGGTCAGACTTATTCAACAGTGGTTAACATCTGCTGGGCTGCAACTAGCAGAACATAAAACAGAAGCTGTCCTTATTACTAGCCGAAAAGTAATGGAGAACGTAACCTTAGAGATTGGAGCCCAACAAATTGTTAGTCAGCCATCAGATACCTAGAAGTAATGATCGATGCCAGATTGTCATATAAGACACATCTCATTACCACCAGCGAGCGAGCAAGAAGAGTTAATGCGGCACTAGCACGAATAATGCCGAATACAAGAGGGGCGCGGATGAGCAGCAGAGTTCTGCTCGCCAACGTCGTTACATCTATAATGATGTATGGGGCACCAATCTGGGTCAACTCGTTGGAGAAAAATACTTATAGACAAAGAGTAGCAACAGTTCAGAGGTTAAGTGCTCTGAGAGTATTGTGCGCATTTCGGACGGTGTCAGAAGATGCTGCTTGTGTTCTTGCGGGAATGCCCCCAATGTCAAGGAATAAAAACGGAGAACCACCGATTAGCACGTGCTGAGACGATCACTGTATGGCAGAGAAGATGGAGTGAGTCGACGAATGGTAGATGGACCCATCGCCTGATCCCCTACATCGAGGCGTGGCTAAACAGGCGACACGGTGAAGTGGATTACCATTTGTCGCAGTTTCTGACGGGTCATGGTTGCTTTAGATCATACCTGTTCAAATTCAAGCACGAAGAGTCACCTGATTGCCCTTTATGCATCGGAGTAACGGAGAATGTAGAGCACGTATTATTCGAGTGTCCACGATTTGCTGAGGAGAGAAAGAGTATCTGTGTACGTGGGGTCCAACGAACGCCGGAAAATATAGTGGAGTTTATGCTGGCGTCTCAAGATGCAGCGCTTTCTGGTATACCGGACATCTACCACTACCAGTTACGTGTTTGCTACAGCCTTTGACCGTTTCGTCGCATAGCATGCATTTTGACTCTTTTTGGCATGTCTTAGCAAAGTGCCCTTCTTCACCACATCTCCTGCAGAGCTTTGATCTGTCCGCTTCGCTTCTACAGTTCCATGAACGATGCCCATAACCGTGGCATTTAAAGCATCTAGTCAGTTCTATTTTTTCCCGCATTCGGCAAGAAACCCAGCCGATTCTTACTTTACCCACTTCTAGCACTTTCTCAACCATAGTGTTAGGGATACTAACTACCGCTGTCTGCGTTCCACGGTAGGCCTTTGTGAGTGACTTAACAATACAGACACCTTTCACCCCTTCAAACTGTGCTTCCAGAGCCTCCATCACCTCTTCAGACGTGGTAACCTCGTCCATGTCTTTGATCACCAGTAACGCCTCCTGGGTCAAAGTTTTAACCGCCGCATTGCCTCCGATCGCTTTCGCTAATTGCTCTCGAAATATTGCGGTCTTCGGCACGTCTCTTGTAGTTTGTAGCTCCAACAGTAGGTCTCCACTATAAGTTTGACGTATGTTTGATACCCTTTCACCCAGAGTATTTAGCGTCGGGTCCACCTTAACTTTCCGCAGCAGATCGGCAAATGAAATTTCATCACTCTTCTTTATTAGCAGAGCATCCGGGCGAGCCCGTTTCCTTTGCGGACGTGATCGTCTTTTTGGCGTTCTTTTCCCCTTCACTTTCTGCCATTCTTGTTCTGAGCCAACTGTCGCATCCTCCAATTGATTTGAGCTCGTAGTGTCTCTATTTCCATTATCCGAAATCGATGCTGTGGTCTTTTGCTTCTTATTTCCGTCCTCCTCATTCATAAGAGTCTCCGACATTCGAAATGGTTGCGAAGGACCTTGCGGAGCAGCCTTAGTATTCCTTCTCTTACTTTGCCTTATTTCTTCACTTTTAGGTGGCGTGGACAACTTCCTCTTACTGGGCTCTACAAGTGGTATATCTTCTTCTCTATCTCCTCTTTCCTGCTCACAGTTCGTTGACCACCTAAATTCTCCTTCCCGTCATTATTGATCGGTGAAGTTTGGCACTGCTTTTCCGAAACACTCATCTTATTACCTATAGCTGAGCCATAAAGCGTGCTAATGGTGCTTATCATCTTTTTAATCTCGCTATGAACGTTATTTCGAGGTCTTACGAACTCCGCCAGTTCCTCAATTTTTTTCCCAAGCCTCACTAGCCTTATTTCTTGGGTTTCCTCCTTATAACTCCCCAAAGAAGGCGATGAAAAACATCTCTCCAATGTACTAGTCATCGCTCCCTTCTTAGGGGACCTCTGCACTAACGCACTCTTACCAAACGGGTTACCAGGGGTTCTATTCCCATGCACGGATGTAGTGCTTCCTCTCTCTTCGCTTGTCGAAATATCTGTTACATCGGCCAAGATCGCCACCGTTGTAACATTGCAGTCGCTGGATCTCGACTGTTGGGAGCCTGCTTGCTCACTCCCTCCAGCCGGTACTGGGTTTCCTACTCCCTGCACCGTAACCAAACTCTCCTTAACTAAACTCATGATGGATTCTTTTTCGAGGTGCCGCCCCTAGCATTTTATACTTTCTGCCAAGTAGGTACACAGCCGCCCCTCCTGGGGTACCGTCGCTGACCTGGAAGCCGCTCAATGTGAGACAGACGCTCCAGGATTTAAGTCACATAACTCTTAAGCGCATCATTTGCAAGTGACCTATGTGACCCCCCTTTGACTTCTGCCTCGGCCTACATTCCTAGAACCGAGTTACCACCGACACGAACGTGGACGTAGCCAAGCGGAGTAGGGATGGAGAGGCTGCGTCTAGTAGTGAAAGTACCAGATATAAACGCATCATATCCCATTCGTCGGTGTGTGTGTGTGTGTGTGTGTGTGTGTGTGTGTGTGTGTGTGTGTGTGTGTTTTTTTTTTTTTTCGAGGAGGGGAAATCTTCAAAAGACACGATAAGCGTACTTACCGCCGTGTGGGATTTTTACCCACTAAAACCGCCTCCTCTCGCCGGACCGTTATTCCCCCCGGGACCACCGCAAAGTATTACTTCGGGGGGCGGTCTTAGTATTTCTACTCACACGTTTCTAGCCGCTTCTAATCGCCTTAGCTCCTTTTGCACCTTAGTTATGGTAGCGCAGCAGGCATCCCATATTTGCTGTGATTTCAGCATTTCATCCACTATGTTGTCCGGACCTAAGTTTGTGTTTATGGTAATACACAGGTCCATTCTCTCAGTCTCAAATCGCGGACACTCGAATAATACGTGTTCCGGGTTTTCTACTTTATTGCACGTTGGACAGAGAGGAGTGTCATCATGCCCAAAGCGATGCAGATAGCTTCGGTACCCACCGTGTCCTGTTAGGAATTGGGTTAAATGGTAATTCATCTCTCCGTGTTTGCGATTCATCCAGGGTTTGATATTCGGAATCAATCTGTGTGTCCAACGTCCTTTCGTCGCATTATCCCAACGTTCCTGTCAACTTTGCACGGATTTGGCTCTTTCTGTCGTTTGGATAGCCTGACCGACTGTAGAACTGTGTTTCTTAGCCTCATATATTCTTTTCGCCTCGTTCGCCATGATATCAATCGGTATCATTCCGGCTATGACGCATGCTGCTTCTTCTGAGGTGGTTCTATATGCACTGATGACCCTAAGGGTGCTTAGCCTATAGACTTGTGCCAGCCGTCTCCTGTAGCATTTTACCTCCAGTGCCTCTGACCAGATCGGAGCCCCGTACAGTAGCACTGAGCTTACCACTCTGGACAGAAGAAGACGTCTCCTGCTTCTTGGGCCACCAACATTTGGTAGCATATTGGAGAGCGCCGAGTACACCCTCGATGCCTTTCCGCACGTATAATCTATGTGACTCTTGAAGTTTAACCTGTCATCAAGCATAATTCCCAAATATTTTACCGCTTCTTTGGACTTTATGACGTGGTTCCCAACCTTAAACGACACCGTTTCCCGTTTTTTACGGCTACTAATCAGCACTGCTTCTGTTTTGTGCTCCGCCAGTTCCAGGCCAACGGATTCCAGCCAGTCCCTCACTATTGCAATCGCCTCGGTAGTGATCATCTCAATTTCATCCAGGTGCTTTGCAGACACCACTATCGCGATGTCATCGGCAAACCCTATCACTTCTGCTTCATCTGGGATTCGTAGCTTTAGTACGTTGTCATACATAATGTTCCACAAGATTGGCCCCAGAACGGAACCTTGTGGAACTCCAGCTGTTATGTTGTATTCCATGGGACCATCCTCAGTGTCGTACTCTAACACTCTATCCTCGAAGTAGCTATCTAGTATCTTCAAGAGGTAGGCCGGAACATTCAACTTTCATAGGGAATCCATAATATGGGCCCAGTTAGCTGTGTTGAATGCGTTTTTAACGTCGAGTGTGGCAACCGCACAGTACTGTTTAGTTCCTCCTTTCCATCTTTTTCCCTGTAATGCTCCTTTGGCTTTAGATACCACTGCATTAATAGCATCCAATGTGGATCGTGCCTTGCGAAATCCGAATTGTTGAGACGAGAGACCGCCATCTCCTTCTGTAATCGGGAGCAACCTATTCTGAATAATGCGCTCCAGTATTTTCCCCCCTGTATCGAGCAGGCAGATTGGGCGATATGAGGATGGTTCACCTGGTGGTTTTCCTGCTTTTGGCAAGAGTACCAGTCTCTGCCTTTTCCATATCCTGGGAAATACTCCTTCCTCTAGGCAGGACTGCGCTATATTGACGAAGAGGTTAGGGTTACTTCGTATAGCCACTTTGAGCGCTTTGTTGGGTACTAGATCTGGACCAGGGGCCTTGTTTACACCCACTTGGCCGCACGCGTTCAATGTCTCTTCTACCGTCACTTCCGGTATATTCTCCATATATTCCTTCGTGTGATCATCCTCTCGATTACCAGGTTTTGGAAGGTGCTGCGGGAAAAGAGTCTTGACGATCTTTTGCAGCATCTCTGGACACCTTTCTTGAGGGGTTCTTTGGCCTTTTATTCTGGACATGACCACTCTGTAAGCGCTGCCCCATGGGCTTGCGTCTGCCGCGTCACACAGTTGTTTGAAACTCTCCCTCTTGCTTCTCCTTATTTCATCACGAAGCAGTTTCCTCAGCCTTATGTACTCTCGATTTAGCTCCTCATATTCGGGGCATCTGGCAGATCTTTGACTTCTTCTTCTGGCCTTGTGACAATTAGCCCTTAGTTCCTTAATGTCCTCGTTCCACCAGTAGGCTGGTTTCCTTCTATGGTTTGCTGTCCTTTTTGGCATATATGCGTCACATGCCCTGTAGAGTTGCCTGGCCACGTGGTTGACTTTGTCTTCGGCTGTGCTTGCTGGTATACTAATGTCTTGGACCAATTCCCGAAAGAGTTCTTCGTCCAGAGCATCGGGCACCCAGCCTCTTCTTTTCCAGGTCATTGGCTTCAATTTTGCCTTGCTCTGAGATCCTACTTCAAAAAACACCGCTTGGTGATCACTATGAGTGTATCGTTCACTGACATGCCATTTAATTTCCCTTGCTAGTTGACTACTTGTAAAAGTAATGTCGATCACGGATTGGTGACCATTCTTACGAAAGGTGCTGGTGTTGCCTCTGTTCACTAGAATGACGTCCAGTTGGGAAAACGCCTCTAACAATGTGTTGCCTCTAATGTTAGTATATTTGCTACCCCACTCCTCGGCCCATGCATTGAAGTCCCCAGCAATAACAATTGGATGGTGCCCTCTTGCCTCCGCCACAATTTTATCAAGCATCGCTTCGTACTCTGACAGATGTAGACTTGGAGGGGCATAGCAACTAAAGAAATATATATTATTGATCTTTGCCAGTGCATATCCGTCCTCTTGCCGCACTTTAGCTTCCTGGAAGGGGTATTCTCCGCAAACCCATATTGCCGCCTTTCCGGTCCGGTCTGATATCCATACATTATTTATGGGTATTTTGAATGGTTCCGACATTAAGACCACGTCTGATTTTGTTTCTCTTACAACTTGCCCAAGGAGATCTTGAGCTGCCTCACAGTGGTTAAGATTTATCTGTATTACTGTAACAGATGTGATAGCAAGCTATCAGCTGTTACCGAATTTTTAATATTATTCCCTCAGAGGCTTTGGAGCGGTCTTAATTGGCTGGCTAGTGCTCAGGGTATAGGGGTGGGGTTTTCCAAAGCTTGGAGGAATCTTGCTAGACCGCAGGAAGGGAAAAGGAAGCGAGTAGAGGAAGGTAACGACAGACTATAAACTCACCATGACATATACTTACCTCACATCACCTCCAACTCAAAGCTTTTAGCTACTCATAGTGCTGAGAACCGAGAGAAAACAAAGTAATCAAATTGAACGAAATATAGAACCCAAAAAAAAAAAAAAAACTAATTAAAAGAATAATTTAAAATTCAAAAATGTTTAAGTAAAATAAAAAAATTTATTCTATCACATGTCGAAAAGATAGCAAAACTATTTAACACATTGTATAAATCAAGTAGTTAACAACAAAAAAAAATATATATAAAAAAAAAAATTCTCATACAATTTATAATTTCATAAATTTCCGTAATTCTAATGACGTCATTTTGGTTGATAATAATCCATTATTTTCCATCATCATTACTTCCGTAACCGAAAGAAATATATGTATGTATATATGGTATAAGAGACAAACAAAAATTAAGAGATGGAAAATAATTGCCCACTATCAACAAAGAAATCTTAATGAATATAATATATATGTATATATATATATAACAATTTATTTATAAAAAAAAAATTAAAATTTAGTAATAAAAAAAAATATTTTTGACTTAACTTAACTTAAAATTATGGCCGCGGCCTTTGAGTTCAGCATACACCGTAGAATTTATTTTATATTTTTAACTTTGTTTATAAACATATATTTGAGTTCGAACTGAACATTTCATTTATTTATTTATAGTTTTAGTTTTTTATTTTTATTTTATTTTTTTTTTGCACTCAATCATTTTTCCCACTAAAAAAAAAAGGCATGGAAGAACTCAGTACAACTGGTCACCTGTTACTTAATAAATTTTTCCAGTATTAGTTTTAGAATTATATTTTTATAATAATTATGTATTATTTAACTTAATAATTTATATAGTTTTTATTTTTATGTTTTTGTCACCGTTTTATTTGAGTAATTCACTTTTTATTAAGTTATTGTTTAAGAATTATAAAAGGGACCACATTACAGTTATTATATTTCACATTTTAATAAATTTATTTATTTTTGTTTTTGTTTTTGTTTTTTTTTTTTCACATAGGGATTTACTACTAATTTTCTAGTACTATGCACTACTGTACTAATAATTATAACTATAAGGTTATGTACTTAACATTAATAAAAAAAAACACTCAATGCACAATCGAAATATCATACGATATTTTTGAAAACTTAAACAGTTTTAACAGTAAAAAAAAATATATTTATTTATTTATTATTTTTTTTTTAATTGTTAATTAAAATTTACACAATGCTTTACAATTTAAATAGTTTTACATTTGTAAGTTTTTACTTTAAGTAAACTTATATTCACATATTCCATAATTTAACTTTTTTTTTTTTTTTTTTTTATAGTTTATTATGGGTACCAAATCAAAAATAAAATACTTTCAATTTCAATTTAATTTTGTTTTTATTTATTAAAATTGGTCGTCTCTATATAATTGACCAATTCACACCCAAAAAAAAATGGTAAAACATTCTACTTAGATTTTTCACGATAAGCACTTAATTATGTCAACTCAATATTCAATTTTTGATAGCTTACTCACTTACTGATTGCACAAGATAATATGTCATCACATGCTTGGTAACCAAAAATTTTTTTGGTTTTTATACTGATCGTAATACAAGGCATCATCCCACCATAAAATATAGAACGGGACAATCTAGAAAGCATTCCCCTATTCAACCGGATTTTCCCGCTTTTATTATATACTATGCGTATATAATAAAAAAAAAAAAAAAGTATATATATAAAAATCAACTGCAGGGGTGTTGAACCCAATCAGCCTTGGAACGACCAAAAAAACTCGTCGTTACAAATCGTGGGGACGACTCACACCCAGGAGATGTCTCATTAAGCCGGGCAAGGAAAGACAAACAAAAAAAATTAAATTATAAGTCATAATAATAAACAGTATTAAAGGCCATTACTGGCCCCTTACTGAGTCAACAACCTGGCTCCAACGGTTTCGATCCTGAGCATGGTCTTCATACTGTCTAAGACACTCTGAAGAGGCCAAGTCGTTCTCTACATCGTGGAGCCATCGTCGCCGGCAACGACCTCTGCGCCTACCATATGGTGGCTCTCCTTTCAGAGATCGCTGCACAATTCGTTCCGGATCAGCACGCAGAACGTGACCGAGCCAGCGTACTCGCTGAGATCTTATTTCATGTACAATATCGGGGATCTTCATCAGATCTCTGATCTCGATATTGTACAGAGCTCGGTAGGTACCATCTATTTCGCGTTTTGGGCCGTAGATCACACGCATGACTCTTCTCTCAAATGTTAGGAGCCATCTCTCGTATTCATCCGTCAGCGCCCAACTTTCACATCCAAACATAACAACGGGCCTGATCAACGCTTTGTAAAGCTTCAGCTTCACGGTACTTGATAAGTGTTTAGATTTTAGCAGTGGCCTTAGAGGATACAAAGAACGACTGCCAGCTGCCAGCCGCACTTTAATATCCTCACCCACACTATTATCGTGAGTGATAAGAGAACCCAAATATTTGAACCTCCTCATTCCCTCAAACGTGTGGTGGCCACTACTAAAATCTGGTGTACCACTGTCCCTAAAACCAGAGATCAGGTATTTCGTTTTGGACTCATTGATCTGAAGTCCAACTGAAGCTGAAAACTCTACAAGCGGATCGAGTATTTCTTTCACTCCGTTGCTATTCAGTCCAATCACGCATATGTCATCTGCATATGCAAGCACCTGATTGGACTGGCTATATAAGATGTTACGCTGCGGTGTTTCAGTTTTACGAAAGATGTACTCCAACATGAGATTAAAGAGTATCGGGGACAGAGCATCTCCCTGCCGAACACCCGAGTTAACTACAAAACTTGTCGATAGCCTGTTCTCAACTTTAACACAGCATTGAGACTGCGTCACTGTCATCCTACATAGTCGTACCAGTTTTGTTGGCATTCCTAGGTATTCCAGGGCAGACCATAAACTCTCTCGATTGATCGAGTCATAGGCCTGCCGGAAATCCAGGAACACCTGATGTACGGGGATGGATGTCTCATAATATTTAGATAGAATCATCCGCAGCGAAAAGACCTGATCGGTGACTGATCGATTCGGACGAAATCCTCCTTGATAGTCACCAACCAAGCCCTCTGCTAGAGGAGTGATTCTATCCAATACAATGTATGACAGTAACTTGTAAGCTGTGCAAAGGAGAGCTATACCGCGATAATTCTCACACTTCAAGCGGTCTCCCTTCTTGAAGATGGGGCATATCGCGGCCACTTTCCATTCGTCAGGCATAACTTCGGTTCGCCATACTAATCGAATAAGGTCGAAAAGACAGTTCCACAAAGTATCCCCTCCGAATATCAAGAGCTCCGAATTAATGCAGTCCACTCCAGGTGCACGGTTTCGTTTCAATCTCTGCATGGCTTTAGTGAATTCCTCATCGGATGGCTCCTCAGTGCAAATCTCCGCAGTCTGTATTAGAGGTGGTTCAACAACAGTCTGTGACGCATGATGGACATCAAGCAGGTCAGTAAAGTGTCCACTCCATGCGTCAAGTACTGCGTCGTTGTTGACACAGAGGTTTCCATCCCGGTCCCGAATGGCGGTTGACGTAGGCCTGAAAGTATGGTTCAGTCCAGTAATTCCTTTAAAGAAATTACGCGAACTGCGCTCATTACTGAGTTGTTGTACTTTCAGAACCTCGGCCTTCCACCATTCTCGCTTCTTCCGTCTACAAATCCGCTTAGCTGCCCTTCTTGCAAGAGCAGCCTTGTTTTTCCTCGCGATTGTGAGACGTTGTTGCACTTCATTATGGGCTATATTTTGTTGCTCAACTGCAAGACGACACTCGTCATCAAACCAATCATTCTTGGGTCTGACTTTCACTATACCTAAAGTCTGTTGAGCAGCACTGACAACCGAAGTTTTCAGTACCCCCCAGACAGAGTTCACGCAGTCAGACTGGTAATTAGCTTCATTAATGTTGTCGCTGACAAGATCCTGATATCGTTTCTTTTGATCTTCATTTATCAGACCTTCACAGTCGAAACGTACCATGTGTTTCGCTGTGTTCCCAGACTTGTACGAAAACTTCCATCGTAGCTTTGCAGCGACCAAATGATGATCGCTGCCTACGTATTTGGTTGCTGACCGATAAGTTCTCACATCCTGCACAACCTGAGCCCGTCCTTTAGAAACTAACACATGGTCAATTTGGCTCCGGGAAGTTCCGCGAGGATGTGTCCTTGTCTCAAGATGTATGTGTTTGTGAGGGAAGAATGTGCTTGCTACTCTAAGATCATGAGCAACCGCAAAGTACATCATTCTCTCACCATTATCGGTCGCAGTTTCGTGTCGGGAGTACGGACCTATGTTTTCACACAAGTCGGTCTGATTTCTGCCAGCTCTAGCATTAAAGTCCCCAATTACCATTCTAACATCGTGTTCGGGTATAGATCCCATCAGATCGTCCAAGTCATTGTAAAATGAGTCTTTATCTTGGGGCTGGCTGACTTCTGTGGGCGCATGTACACAAATTATCGACAGGTTAGCTAACTTCATGCGCAAGCGAAGCTTACACAATCGGTTATTGACTGCTTGGAAATCCAAAACAGCCTTCTTTACCTGCGGCCCAAGAAGAAATCCAGCTCCAAGATTTCCGAGGTCATCTCCACTGTAGAACAACGTATAGCCCTGGGACACATGGTCTCCACTTTTAGGCCAGCGAGTTTCTTGAAGAGCAACGAGTTCCAGCCGATACTCCTTCATGCACGTGATTAGGCCCTCTAACGCTCCTGGTTTCCTTAGTGATTGCACGTTCCACGTGCCGATCCTAAATCTCGTGTCCGGGTACTTGAGCGGGGGTCCGGTGTCGTTTTGGCGGTATCCATTTTTCTTTTTGTTGACTTTATAAACACTATATTTTTTTTACGGATGCGGGTCGTCAGCCCAGCGATCCAACCGTTAAGTCGCCTCCTACGACAAGTAAAGGGTACTGTGGTGGTATTCTTGGGAAACATGTTCGTGCAATTTTGATTTACGAGACATGTGAGTGCCCCCCGACCACAGGGGCCAATTATAAGTCATAACTGTCCTAAAACGCGAGATTTTATAAGAAAATAAACTACGTTCGAATGTCCTTTGTGTGATAGATACCCAAACTTTTCCCATTCTCGTCGGCTATTTCATAAGCCACATTACCAAATGGCCTTAAAATACGTCCTTTTAGAAATTTGTTAGCCAATTTTGCCGAATATTTATTGGAAGCATCGCTTAATGTAAAGTTACGCACAAACACGGTTTGACCTACACTTAGACGACGTTCTCGGCTTCTTAGATTATATCTACTAACATTCTTCTGGTATGCCGCTTTTAGATGAGCTAATACAGACTGTTGGGCGTGAGTTAATACTTCAGATTTGAATGTGACTTGCAAACTGTTGGAACTAATATGTTCTAATTCTCGTAATAATTCATAATTTGAGCCGTGTGATACATAATGTTGTCCGAAAACAAGAAAGTGAGGGCTAAACCCAGTTGAGTCATGAACAACATTACGCAACGCGGATGCAATTTCACTCAAATGAACATCCCAATTTTGATGATTCTCACCAATATACGCACGAATTGCTGCCAATATTGATCGGCTAGTTCGTTCGGACACGTTGGACTGCGGAGAATATTTTGGGGTAAACATGTGATTGACATTGTATTTGCTCAACAGATTCTTTAATAAATTCGACTCAAACTGTCGCCCATTATCGGAGACTAGACTTTCTGGAACGCCGAAAATTGAGAAAATATCACGCTCTAAATATTCCACTAAAATAGAAGCGGATGCTTGTCGAATAGCTTTAACATTTACAAAGCGTGAGTAGTGATCTAACACAATGACGATGTGAGTATTACCCTTTTTAGATCGTGGATATGGTCCTAAAAAATCCACATAAATTCTTTGCCACGGTCGAAATTCAACAACTTGTCGACCCATAGTAGAGCGTAAAATATAGTTGGGACTCTTACAGGTTTTACAGGTTACACATGATGAAATGTGTTCTTTGACATCACGATACATAGTTGACCAATAATAATGTCTTTTCAATCGTTCTAATGTCTTAGCAATTCCCAAGTGTGCAGCAGAGGGAGCATTGTGTGTTTGTTTAATTAATGATAAGATTAAGGGATCCGGAACTACTAACTTCCATTCAGGATGACCAGACTCGGAATATAGTATACCGGGTGAAGTATTAATAAAAACCTTTTTATCTCGTACCATCAAATTAAGCGCTTGCGGTTTATTGTTAACAGACTCAATCAACTGAGCATACTTTGGGTCTTGAAACGCAGTTGAAGATAGGTCAATGTGCAAAGGTTGTATTTCACAATCAGGTTTATTTGATAATTCGGTTATGTTGATTTCGTCGGAATGAACGCGGGACAAAGCGTCAGGTACTGAATTATTACTACCTTTACAATATTCAATTTGAAAATTGAAACCCTGTAGCTTCATACTCCAGCGGGCTAGTCTACCAGAGAGGTCTTTTTGTGACATAAGCCACTTCAAGCTCGAATGGTCAGTGATGATTGTAAAAGGAAGTCCCTCAACATACGCGCGAAATTTCTTAATGCTAAGCACAGCTGCTAAGCACTCAAGTTCCGTAATAGAATAATTACGTTGTGCCGCATTCAATTTTTGTGACATATATGCTATGGGATTTTCCGAACCATCATCACTTCTCTGAAATAAGACGCTACCCACTCCTGTCTTACTAGCATCGCACTGGATATAAAAGCGCTTATTGAAATTTGGATTCACTAAAACGGGTGCTGATATCAGAGCGGTTTTCAGTGAGTCAAAGGATGCTTGAGCATCATCATTCCATTGAAATTTTTTTCCTTTTTTCAGTAGCTCTGTAAGAGGTGCTGCAAGTGTGGAATAGTTGCTGATAAATCGCCGATACCAGCCCGTCACTCCTAAAAATCTTCGTATATGACGAACCGTTCTAGGCCGTGGAAATTCTGAAACAGCTCGAACCTTTTCAGGATTAACCCTTAAGCAACCATCACTAATAACATAACCCAAATAATTCAGCTCTTTTAGACAAAATTTGCTTTTCTCAATGTTAACAGTGAGACCGGCTATTTTAAGGCGATAAGCAACATCACTCAAAAGGGAGAGATGTTCGTCGAAAGTCGCTGAAGTAATGAGTAGGTCGTCTAAATACACGAAGATGCGATCGTGTAAGTGATGTGGGATGACCTTATGCATCAGTCTGCACATGGTTTGGGGTGCGTTACACAACCCAAATGGCATGACTACAAACTGATACAAAGGTCGTCCTTAATGCTGTCTTATCTTTTGAAGTTAGGTCTAGCGGTATTTGCCAGAAAGCATCTTTCAAATCTATACTCGAAATAAAGCGAGTTTTATCCAGGCGGCTGATCAATCCGTCTATCAGTGGGAGCGGATAGGCATCTTTGCGAGTGCAATCATTGAGCTTCCTAGCATCTAAGCAAAGTCTAGCTTTTCCATTAGGCCTACGCACCATAGCGATTGGAGAACACCATGCCGAATTACTTTCCTCGATGACTCCAAGTTGTAGCATCCTGTCTAATTCCTCATACATTTCATTTTGAACTGCTGGAGAAACCGAATAGTGTCGTTGCTTTATTGGCGGTGAATTTCCGACGTCTATGGTGTGTGATACCAAATGTGTGCGTCCTAACCCTAATTTATTACAACTTGGGAACTGGTCAATCACAGAAGCGAGCTGTTGATTCTGCGGAGGTGTTAAAATTATGTTGTTGGAATTACCAGAATCATCAATTACACTAATATTACTGGCATTTACGATCATGGGTTGTAATCCAAATACATTCCAGAAATCGATGCCCAAATATAAGGGTTGTTGTAAACTGGGAACTATAAATATTTTCATATCTCGTTCAATATTGAGATATTTAATAGAAGCGTGGATGTAACCGACGATTCGTTGTTTTGATCCATTAGCAGTCAACACATGAGACGAAAGCGAATGTATTCGAGCTTTTGAATTTTTAATAAATTTGTCTGCATTTGAACCAAGTATGCTCACAGTAGCTCCACTATCAAGCAATCCGCGAAATGGAATCCCACAAATTTCTACGTCAGCATATGGTCTGGCATCATAAGTCGTGTTTATAATTGATTCTGTAATTTTAGCTCGCAGTTGACGCCTACTTTTGAAATATTTGATAGCTCGACTCATCTTTGTAGATATAAAACGAGGATATGAATGAATGTGGTGAAATGTTTTAGTCGGCTCTGAATACACTTGTTTTATAGAAGATGAGTCATCATTATTGATAAAATTAGATTGAGGTCTTGGATTTAAATGAGTAAAAGGGGTTTCAACTACAGCTGTTGATGGGGATCTTTCGATTCCGGACGGGTACTGGGACCAGCATCCGCTGTATGTGTCGTGGAGACTCGATTTAATGTTTTGCGGAAATGAGGGTCTCCTGATCTCACTCCCGTGTTGGAATTTCCCGGGGTACACCTAGCACAATGCGGTTTTAATACATTTGGATACCCGCATCCAAAACAGAACATATGATGTAATGGTAATGGACAATCCATAAATGCGTGACCTTTAATGTCACAATTCCAACACAAAGGTTCACTTGAAACTCGATTCCGCTTATACTCATTTAAAGGACTCAAATTCGATTGTGGCCACTTATTAGCGTTAAATGGCTTCGGTGGTGTCTGAATAGCCGAAATGTCTGGGTATCTCTCACTACGATAGTCTGATTGAGTATCAAAACTTAGTTCACTAATATGTCGTTTATTTGGGACACTTTGTTCTGGGTTATAATTAAGACGTCGCCATGAGTCTTCAGTAGCTATACAACAACTGACTAATTTTGGAATTGTTGAAAATGTTTTTCCAGCAAGTGTGAGTTGCAATCCTGGACGCATATTCTGCATTAGTATATTGATGAATTCCGTATCTGGGATAGGTGTCTGGAGAGCCATTGTTAACATCATCATCTCGTTATAAAACTCAACAAAGGTTTCTGTTGGATGCTTTTGTTTACGGCCATCTAGTTCCCTTCGGATATCAGTGTCAGTGCGTCTATCTTTGAAACGATCTATCAGTGCTTTTCTCAGTTGAGGCCAATTTACTTCCCTCGTTCGCTCAAGATAATGCCAATAAAATTCACGCGCAACTCCTTTAAGTAAAAACCCTAAATCATTTACAAGTCGATCCACAAGAATGTTATGTGACTGTGCTAAATGTTCAACTCGGAATATAAAACGTTCAATGTTAACTCCTGTTGCTGCCCCATCAAAATGAATATTCCACTTATGGACTGCAATCGGCACAACTTTTTCCGGTGTTAAAGGATAATTACGAGGATATACAATTCTCTCATTTTCAATAGCATTTTCACTTGTAGCTTCTTTATTTTCATTATTGGTTAAATCCCGTAAGGCCTCATTGGTTTCTTTAAACTTCTGTTTGATTTCTTTTGATACGATAGGTGCATAAGGCAGTTGTTTCACACGTTTGGATAGTTCATCTAATACCATCGAAAGTTCATGGTCCATGTCAGGCCAAGGGTTAGTTGCGTTTGTTGGAGAGCTGGCTGGTTGAACGTTGGCACTGGTAGATGGTTGAATTTTATTGGGCGAAATATGCGTTTCTTCCATATTAGAATCTGAACTTTCTCCATTACTGTTCTCATTTGGATTTTCTAATTGGATCTGCTGGATTGATTTAAGTGACATTTCTAAATCAACATCTGGTTGTCTTAGATTTTCAACCAGATTTAAAATTTTGTCGGAAAGTTCTTGGAGTTTTAATGTTTGCGGTTTGACCACCTTGGATGTGCTTATTCGTTGAAGCCGTCCCTTAATATGTAAAATCCTTGAAGCAAAAATATCTAATTCATTTACTCGAGTAGCGTGTTCAAGAGAGGCGGTGTTTTCCAAAGATACACGAATTTGTGTTAACTTATGTGCACAGATACTTATTTCCCGCCGAGGGTTCTTACAAGCTTTGGGACGAGCAGCGAGTGGTTGATCAGACTCATGCTCTAAGGCTTGCTTAATTTCTTGTATTTGATGCACCAACGAGCCTCCAATCTTGCGAACTTCACACTCTACCAAAAATTCGTCAGATTCCAAAAAATTAGGGTCAATCATTATGGTATTAGTGTTTATGCGTTAAATAGTAAAATAAAGAAGATAAATTGGTGTAGTCAATAAAGGTGAAATAATCCCGAAAGTTTATTTTTCTGAGTATAATGCAAAGTATAACAAAAAGTATTTAAACCAGCAAAATGATGCAGCATAAATCTGATTCAATTTCAAACCATTTAATCAAAAAAAAACTAATTAAATTTATAATAATAATTTTAAACAACAATAAAAAAAATGAATATATAAATGATATTATTTGAATTGAGATGATGTCGATAAGTAGTGTCATAATATAGTGAGTCTAAGTCTGCCGGGGATAGGGAAACAGAATATTTTTATCAAAGTGGTTTCATACAATATTTCACAATATGATTCAATAGTACTGACGTATTAGATTCATTTGTATCTGAAACAAACCACTAAACACAAATCAAACTCTTAATTAGCTAACATTGTATTCATACAAAAATAAATTTTGAAACTCAATGCGAGAGAAAGAAATGGTCTGTCGTAACAGAAAACATATCGCTAAATCTTACAATAAAGTCAACATTACAATAAAATGGATATACTATTGCGACAGCGCTTATGTTTAATATCGAGAAAAAAAAAATATTTTTAAAAATTATTTTATGCATTGCTCAAACAACTGATTCGACAGATAATGCATCTGGATGCAGCCGCGAATGCAAAGAAAAATAAGATAGAATAGATTGAAGAGTAGCCGTTTTGTGTTTGGGCGCCATCTGTAACAGATGTGATAGCAAGCTATCAGCTGTTACCGAATTTTTAATATTATTCCCTCAGAGGCTTTGGAGCGGTCTTAATTGGCTGGCTAGTGCTCAGGGTATAGGGGTGGGGTTTTCCAAAGCTTGGAGGAATCTTGCTAGACCGCAGGAAGGGAAAAGGAAGCGAGTAGAGGAAGGTAACGACAGACTATAAACTCACCATGACATATACTTACCTCACATCACCTCCAACTCAAAGCTTTTAGCTACTCATAGTGCTGAGAACCGAGAGAAAACAAAGTAATCAAATTGAACGAAATATAGAACCCAAAAAAAAAAAAAAAAACTAATTAAAAGAATAATTTAAAATTCAAAAATGTTTAAGTAAAATAAAAAAATTTATTCTATCACATGTCGAAAAGATAGCAAAACTATTTAACACATTGTATAAATCAAGTAGTTAACAACAAAAAAAAATATATATAAAAAAAAAAATTCTCATACAATTTATAATTTCATAAATTTCCGTAATTCTAATGACGTCATTTTGGTTGATAATAATCCATTATTTTCCATCATCATTACTTCCGTAACCGAAAGAAATATATGTATGTATATATGGTATAAGAGACAAACAAAAATTAAGAGATGGAAAATAATTGCCCACTATCAACAAAGAAATCTTAATGAATATAATATATATGTATATATATATATAACAATTTATTTATAAAAAAAAAATTAAAATTTAGTAATAAAAAAAAATATTTTTGACTTAACTTAACTTAAAATTATGGCCGCGGCCTTTGAGTTCAGCATACACCGTAGAATTTATTTTATATTTTTAACTTTGTTTATAAACATATATTTGAGTTCGAACTGAACATTTCATTTATTTATTTATAGTTTTAGTTTTTTATTTTTATTTTATTTTTTTTTTGCACTCAATCATTTTTCCCACTAAAAAAAAAAGGCATGGAAGAACTCAGTACAACTGGTCACCTGTTACTTAATAAATTTTTCCAGTATTAGTTTTAGAATTATATTTTTATAATAATTATGTATTATTTAACTTAATAATTTATATAGTTTTTATTTTTATGTTTTTGTCACCGTTTTATTTGAGTAATTCACTTTTTATTAAGTTATTGTTTAAGAATTATAAAAGGGACCACATTACAGTTATTATATTTCACATTTTAATAAATTTATTTATTTTTGTTTTTGTTTTTGTTTTTTTTTTTTCACATAGGGATTTACTACTAATTTTCTAGTACTATGCACTACTGTACTAATAATTATAACTATAAGGTTATGTACTTAACATTAATAAAAAAAAACACTCAATGCACAATCGAAATATCATACGATATTTTTGAAAACTTAAACAGTTTTAACAGTAAAAAAAAATATATTTATTTATTTATTATTTTTTTTTTAATTGTTAATTAAAATTTACACAATGCTTTACAATTTAAATAGTTTTACATTTGTAAGTTTTTACTTTAAGTAAACTTATATTCACATATTCCATAATTTAACTTTTTTTTTTTTTTTTTTTTATAGTTTATTATGGGTACCAAATCAAAAATAAAATACTTTCAATTTCAATTTAATTTTGTTTTTATTTATTAAAATTGGTCGTCTCTATATAATTGACCAATTCACACCCAAAAAAAAATGGTAAAACATTCTACTTAGATTTTTCACGATAAGCACTTAATTATGTCAACTCAATATTCAATTTTTGATAGCTTACTCACTTACTGATTGCACAAGATAATATGTCATCACATGCTTGGTAACCAAAAATTTTTTTGGTTTTTATACTGATCGTAATACAAGGCATCATCCCACCATAAAATATAGAACGGGACAATCTAGAAAGCATTCCCCTATTCAACCGGATTTTCCCGCTTTTATTATATACTATGCGTATATAATAAAAAAAAAAAAAAAGTATATATATAAAAATCAACTGCAGGGGTGTTGAACCCAATCAGCCTTGGAACGACCAAAAAAACTCGTCGTTACAAATCGTGGGGACGACTCACACCCAGGAGATGTCTCATTAAGCCGGGCAAGGAAAGACAAACAAAAAAAATTAAATTATAAGTCATAATAATAAACAGTATTAAAGGCCATTACTGGCCCCTTACTGAGTCAACAACCTGGCTCCAACGGTTTCGATCCTGAGCATGGTCTTCATACTGTCTAAGACACTCTGAAGAGGCCAAGTCGTTCTCTACATCGTGGAGCCATCGTCGCCGGCAACGACCTCTGCGCCTACCATATGGTGGCTCTCCTTTCAGAGATCGCTGCACAATTCGTTCCGGATCAGCACGCAGAACGTGACCGAGCCAGCGTACTCGCTGAGATCTTATTTCATGTACAATATCGGGGATCTTCATCAGATCTCTGATCTCGATATTGTACAGAGCTCGGTAGGTACCATCTATTTCGCGTTTTGGGCCGTAGATCACACGCATGACTCTTCTCTCAAATGTTAGGAGCCATCTCTCGTATTCATCCGTCAGCGCCCAACTTTCACATCCAAACATAACAACGGGCCTGATCAACGCTTTGTAAAGCTTCAGCTTCACGGTACTTGATAAGTGTTTAGATTTTAGCAGTGGCCTTAGAGGATACAAAGAACGACTGCCAGCTGCCAGCCGCACTTTAATATCCTCACCCACACTATTATCGTGAGTGATAAGAGAACCCAAATATTTGAACCTCCTCATTCCCTCAAACGTGTGGTGGCCACTACTAAAATCTGGTGTACCACTGTCCCTAAAACCAGAGATCAGGTATTTCGTTTTGGACTCATTGATCTGAAGTCCAACTGAAGCTGAAAACTCTACAAGCGGATCGAGTATTTCTTTCACTCCGTTGCTATTCAGTCCAATCACGCATATGTCATCTGCATATGCAAGCACCTGATTGGACTGGCTATATAAGATGTTACGCTGCGGTGTTTCAGTTTTACGAAAGATGTACTCCAACATGAGATTAAAGAGTATCGGGGACAGAGCATCTCCCTGCCGAACACCCGAGTTAACTACAAAACTTGTCGATAGCCTGTTCTCAACTTTAACACAGCATTGAGACTGCGTCACTGTCATCCTACATAGTCGTACCAGTTTTGTTGGCATTCCTAGGTATTCCAGGGCAGACCATAAACTCTCTCGATTGATCGAGTCATAGGCCTGCCGGAAATCCAGGAACACCTGATGTACGGGGATGGATGTCTCATAATATTTAGATAGAATCATCCGCAGCGAAAAGACCTGATCGGTGACTGATCGATTCGGACGAAATCCTCCTTGATAGTCACCAACCAAGCCCTCTGCTAGAGGAGTGATTCTATCCAATACAATGTATGACAGTAACTTGTAAGCTGTGCAAAGGAGAGCTATACCGCGATAATTCTCACACTTCAAGCGGTCTCCCTTCTTGAAGATGGGGCATATCGCGGCCACTTTCCATTCGTCAGGCATAACTTCGGTTCGCCATACTAATCGAATAAGGTCGAAAAGACAGTTCCACAAAGTATCCCCTCCGAATATCAAGAGCTCCGAATTAATGCAGTCCACTCCAGGTGCACGGTTTCGTTTCAATCTCTGCATGGCTTTAGTGAATTCCTCATCGGATGGCTCCTCAGTGCAAATCTCCGCAGTCTGTATTAGAGGTGGTTCAACAACAGTCTGTGACGCATGATGGACATCAAGCAGGTCAGTAAAGTGTCCACTCCATGCGTCAAGTACTGCGTCGTTGTTGACACAGAGGTTTCCATCCCGGTCCCGAATGGCGGTTGACGTAGGCCTGAAAGTATGGTTCAGTCCAGTAATTCCTTTAAAGAAATTACGCGAACTGCGCTCATTACTGAGTTGTTGTACTTTCAGAACCTCGGCCTTCCACCATTCTCGCTTCTTCCGTCTACAAATCCGCTTAGCTGCCCTTCTTGCAAGAGCAGCCTTGTTTTTCCTCGCGATTGTGAGACGTTGTTGCACTTCATTATGGGCTATATTTTGTTGCTCAACTGCAAGACGACACTCGTCATCAAACCAATCATTCTTGGGTCTGACTTTCACTATACCTAAAGTCTGTTGAGCAGCACTGACAACCGAAGTTTTCAGTACCCCCCAGACAGAGTTCACGCAGTCAGACTGGTAATTAGCTTCATTAATGTTGTCGCTGACAAGATCCTGATATCGTTTCTTTTGATCTTCATTTATCAGACCTTCACAGTCGAAACGTACCATGTGTTTCGCTGTGTTCCCAGACTTGTACGAAAACTTCCATCGTAGCTTTGCAGCGACCAAATGATGATCGCTGCCTACGTATTTGGTTGCTGACCGATAAGTTCTCACATCCTGCACAACCTGAGCCCGTCCTTTAGAAACTAACACATGGTCAATTTGGCTCCGGGAAGTTCCGCGAGGATGTGTCCTTGTCTCAAGATGTATGTGTTTGTGAGGGAAGAATGTGCTTGCTACTCTAAGATCATGAGCAACCGCAAAGTACATCATTCTCTCACCATTATCGGTCGCAGTTTCGTGTCGGGAGTACGGACCTATGTTTTCACACAAGTCGGTCTGATTTCTGCCAGCTCTAGCATTAAAGTCCCCAATTACCATTCTAACATCGTGTTCGGGTATAGATCCCATCAGATCGTCCAAGTCATTGTAAAATGAGTCTTTATCTTGGGGCTGGCTGACTTCTGTGGGCGCATGTACACAAATTATCGACAGGTTAGCTAACTTCATGCGCAAGCGAAGCTTACACAATCGGTTATTGACTGCTTGGAAATCCAAAACAGCCTTCTTTACCTGCGGCCCAAGAAGAAATCCAGCTCCAAGATTTCCGAGGTCATCTCCACTGTAGAACAACGTATAGCCCTGGGACACATGGTCTCCACTTTTAGGCCAGCGAGTTTCTTGAAGAGCAACGAGTTCCAGCCGATACTCCTTCATGCACGTGATTAGGCCCTCTAACGCTCCTGGTTTCCTTAGTGATTGCACGTTCCACGTGCCGATCCTAAATCTCGTGTCCGGGTACTTGAGCGGGGGTCCGGTGTCGTTTTGGCGGTATCCATTTTTCTTTTTGTTGACTTTATAAACACTATATTTTTTTTACGGATGCGGGTCGTCAGCCCAGCGATCCAACCGTTAAGTCGCCTCCTACGACAAGTAAAGGGTACTGTGGTGGTATTCTTGGGAAACATGTTCGTGCAATTTTGATTTACGAGACATGTGAGTGCCCCCCGACCACAGGGGCCAATTATAAGTCATAACTGTCCTAAAACGCGAGATTTTATAAGAAAATAAACTACGTTCGAATGTCCTTTGTGTGATAGATACCCAAACTTTTCCCATTCTCGTCGGCTATTTCATAAGCCACATTACCAAATGGCCTTAAAATACGTCCTTTTAGAAATTTGTTAGCCAATTTTGCCGAATATTTATTGGAAGCATCGCTTAATGTAAAGTTACGCACAAACACGGTTTGACCTACACTTAGACGACGTTCTCGGCTTCTTAGATTATATCTACTAACATTCTTCTGGTATGCCGCTTTTAGATGAGCTAATACAGACTGTTGGGCGTGAGTTAATACTTCAGATTTGAATGTGACTTGCAAACTGTTGGAACTAATATGTTCTAATTCTCGTAATAATTCATAATTTGAGCCGTGTGATACATAATGTTGTCCGAAAACAAGAAAGTGAGGGCTAAACCCAGTTGAGTCATGAACAACATTACGCAACGCGGATGCAATTTCACTCAAATGAACATCCCAATTTTGATGATTCTCACCAATATACGCACGAATTGCTGCCAATATTGATCGGTTAGTTCGTTCGGACACGTTGGACTGCGGAGAATATTTTGGGGTAAACATGTGATTGACATTGTATTTGCTCAACAGATTCTTTAATAAATTCGACTCAAACTGTCGCCCATTATCGGAGACTAGGCTTTCTGGAACGCCGAAAATTGAGAAAATATCACGCTCTAAATATTCCACTAAAATAGAAGCGGATGCTTGTCGAATAGCTTTAACATTTACAAAGCGTGAGTAGTGATCTAACACAATGACGATGTGAGTATTACCCTTTTTAGATCGTGGATATGGTCCTAAAAAATCCACATAAATTCTTTGCCACGGTCGAAATTCAACAACTTGTCGACCCATAGTAGAGCGTAAAATATAGTTGGGACTCTTACAGGTTTTACAGGTTACACATGATGAAATGTGTTCTTTGACATCACGATACATAGTTGACCAATAATAATGTCTTTTCAATCGTTCTAATGTCTTAGCAATTCCCAAGTGTGCAGCAGAGGGAGCATTGTGTGTTTGTTTAATTAATGATAAGATTAAGGGATCCGGAACTACTAACTTCCATTCAGGATGACCAGACTCGGAATATAGTATACCGGGTGAAGTATTAATAAAAACCTTTTTATCTCGTACCATCAAATTAAGCGCTTGCGGTTTATTGTTAACAGACTCAATCAACTGAGCATACTTTGGGTCTTGAAACGCAGTTGAAGATAGGTCAATGTGCAAAGGTTGTATTTCACAATCAGGTTTATTTGATAATTCGGTTATGTTGATTTCGTCGGAATGAACGCGGGACAAAGCGTCAGGTACTGAATTATTACTACCTTTACAATATTCAATTTGAAAATTGAAACCCTGTAGCTTCATACTCCAGCGGGCTAGTCTACCAGAGAGGTCTTTTTGTGACATAAGCCACTTCAAGCTCGAATGGTCAGTGATGATTGTAAAAGGAAGTCCCTCAACATACGCGCGAAATTTCTTAATGCTAAGCACAGCTGCTAAGCACTCAAGTTCCGTAATAGAATAATTACGTTGTGCCGCATTCAATTTTTGTGACATATATGCTATGGGATTTTCCGAACCATCATCACTTCTCTGAAATAAGACGCTACCCACTCCTGTCTTACTAGCATCGCACTGGATATAAAAGCGCTTATTGAAATTTGGATTCACTAAAACGGGTGCTGATATCAGAGCGGTTTTCAGTGAGTCAAAGGATGCTTGAGCATCATCATTCCATTGAAATTTTTTTCCTTTTTTCAGTAGCTCTGTAAGAGGTGCTGCAAGTGTGGAATAGTTGCTGATAAATCGCCGATACCAGCCCGTCACTCCTAAAAATCTTCGTATATGACGAACCGTTCTAGGCCGTGGAAATTCTGAAACAGCTCGAACCTTTTCAGGATTAACCCTTAAGCAACCATCACTAATAACATAACCCAAATAATTCAGCTCTTTTAGACAAAATTTGCTTTTCTCAATGTTAACAGTGAGACCGGCTATTTTAAGGCGATAAGCAACATCACTCAAAAGGGAGAGATGTTCGTCGAAAGTCGCTGAAGTAATGAGTAGGTCGTCTAAATACACGAAGATGCGATCGTGTAAGTGATGTGGGATGACCTTATGCATCAGTCTGCACATGGTTTGGGGTGCGTTACACAACCCAAATGGCATGACTACAAACTGATACAAAGGTCGTCCTTAATGCTGTCTTATCTTTTGAAGTTAGGTCTAGCGGTATTTGCCAGAAAGCATCTTTCAAATCTATACTCGAAATAAAGCGAGTTTTATCCAGGCGGCTGATCAATCCGTCTATCAGTGGGAGCGGATAGGCATCTTTGCGAGTGCAATCATTGAGCTTCCTAGCATCTAAGCAAAGTCTAGCTTTTCCATTAGGCCTACGCACCATAGCGATCGGAGAACACCATGCCGAATTACTTTCCTCGATGACTCCAAGTTGTAGCATCCTGTCTAATTCCTCATACATTTCATTTTGAACTGCTGGAGAAACCGAATAGTGTCGTTGCTTTATTGGCGGTGAATTTCCGACGTCTATGGTGTGTGATACCAAATGTGTGCGTCCTAACCCTAATTTATTACAACTTGGGAACTGGTCAATCACAGAAGCGAGCTGTTGATTCTGCGGAGGTGTTAAAATTATGTTGTTGGAATTACCAGAATCATCAATTACACTAATATTACTGGCATTTACGATCATGGGTTGTAATCCAAATACATTCCAGAAATCGATGCCCAAATATAAGGGTTGTTGTAAACTGGGAACTATAAATATTTTCATATCTCGTTCAATATTGAGATATTTAATAGAAGCGTGGATGTAACCGACGATTCGTTGTTTTGATCCATTAGCAGTCAACACATGAGACGAAAGCGAATGTATTCGAGCTTTTGAATTTTTAATAAATTTGTCTGCATTTGAACCAAGTATGCTCACAGTAGCTCCACTATCAAGCAATCCGCGAAATGGAATCCCACAAATTTCTACGTCAGCATATGGTCTGGCATCATAAGTCGTGTTTATAATTGATTCTGTAATTTTAGCTCGCAGTTGACGCCTACTTTTGAAATATTTGATAGCTCGACTCATCTTTGTAGATATAAAACGAGGATATGAATGAATGTGGTGAAATGTTTTAGTCGGCTCTGAATACACTTGTTTTATAGAAGATGAGTCATCATTATTGATAAAATTAGATTGAGGTCTTGGATTTAAATGAGTAAAAGGGGTTTCAACTACAGCTGTTGATGGGGATCTTTCGATTCCGGACGGGTACTGGGACCAGCATCCGCTGTATGTGTCGTGGAGACTCGATTTAATGTTTTGCGGAAATGAGGGTCTCCTGATCTCACTCCCGTGTTGGAATTTCCCGGGGTACACCTAGCACAATGCGGTTTTAATACATTTGGATACCCGCATCCAAAACAGAACATATGATGTAATGGTAATGGACAATCCATAAATGCGTGACCTTTAATGTCACAATTCCAACACAAAGGTTCACTTGAAACTCGATTCCGCTTATACTCATTTAAAGGACTCAAATTCGATTGTGGCCACTTATTAGCGTTAAATGGCTTCGGTGGTGTCTGAATAGCCGAAATGTCTGGGTATCTCTCACTACGATAGTCTGATTGAGTATCAAAACTTAGTTCACTAATATGTCGTTTATTTGGGACACTTTGTTCTGGGTTATAATTAAGACGTCGCCATGAGTCTTCAGTAGCTATACAACAACTGACTAATTTTGGAATTGTTGAAAATGTTTTTCCAGCAAGTGTGAGTTGCAATCCTGAACGCATATTCTGCATTAGTATATTGATGAATTCCGTATCTGGGATAGGTGTCTGGAGAGCCATTGTTAACATCATCATCTCGTTATAAAACTCAACAAAGGTTTCTGTTGGATGCTTTTGTTTACGGCCATCTAGTTCCCTTCGGATATCAGTGTCAGTGCGTCTATCTTTGAAACGATCTATCAGTGCTTTTCTCAGTTGAGGCCAATTTACTTCCCTCGTTCGCTCAAGATAATGCCAATAAAATTCACGCGCAACTCCTTTAAGTAAAAACCCTAAATCATTTACAAGTCGATCCACAAGAATGTTATGTGACTGTGCTAAATGTTCAACTCGGAATATAAAACGTTCAATGTTAACTCCTGTTGCTGCCCCATCAAAATGAATATTCCACTTATGGACTGCAATCGGCACAACTTTTTCCGGTGTTAAAGGATAATTACGAGGATATACAATTCTCTCATTTTCAATAGCATTTTCACTTGTAGCTTCTTTATTTTCATTATTGGTTAAATCCCGTAAGGCCTCATTGGTTTCTTTAAACTTCTGTTTGATTTCTTTTGATACGATAGGTGCATAAGGCAGTTGTTTCACACGTTTGGATAGTTCATCTAATACCATCGAAAGTTCATGGTCCATGTCAGGCCAAGGGTTAGTTGCGTTTGTTGGAGAGCTGGCTGGTTGAACGTTGGCACTGGTAGATGGTTGAATTTTATTGGGCGAAATATGCGTTTCTTCCATATTAGAATCTGAACTTTCTCCATTACTGTTCTCATTTGGATTTTCTAATTGGATCTGCTGGATTGATTTAAGTGACATTTCTAAATCAACATCTGGTTGTCTTAGATTTTCAACCAGATTTAAAATTTTGTCGGAAAGTTCTTGGAGTTTTAATGTTTGCGGTTTGACCACCTTGGATGTGCTTATTCGTTGAAGCCGTCCCTTAATATGTAAAATCCTTGAAGCAAAAATATCTAATTCATTTACTCGAGTAGCGTGTTCAAGAGAGGCGGTGTTTTCCAAAGATACACGAATTTGTGTTAACTTATGTGCACAGATACTTATTTCCCGCCGAGGGTTCTTACAAGCTTTGGGACGAGCAGCGAGTGGTTGATCAGACTCATGCTCTAAGGCTTGCTTAATTTCTTGTATTTGATGCACCAACGAGCCTCCAATCTTGCGAACTTCACACTCTACCAAAAATTCGTCAGATTCCAAAAAATTAGGGTCAATCATTATGGTATTAGTGTTTATGCGTTAAATAGTAAAATAAAGAAGATAAATTGGTGTAGTCAATAAAGGTGAAATAATCCCGAAAGTTTATTTTTCTGAGTATAATGCAAAGTATAACAAAAAGTATTTAAACCAGCAAAATGATGCAGCATAAATCTGATTCAATTTCAAACCATTTAATCAAAAAAAAACTAATTAAATTTATAATAATAATTTTAAACAACAATAAAAAAAATGAATATATAAATGATATTATTTGAATTGAGATGATGTCGATAAGTAGTGTCATAATATAGTGAGTCTAAGTCTGCCGGGGATAGGGAAACAGAATATTTTTATCAAAGTGGTTTCATACAATATTTCACAATATGATTCAATAGTACTGACGTATTAGATTCATTTGTATCTGAAACAAACCACTAAACACAAATCAAACTCTTAATTAGCTAACATTGTATTCATACAAAAATAAATTTTGAAACTCAATGCGAGAGAAAGAAATGGTCTGTCGTAACAGAAAACATATCGCTAAATCTTACAATAAAGTCAACATTACAATAAAATGGATATACTATTGCGACAGCGCTTATGTTTAATATCGAGAAAAAAAAAATATTTTTAAAAATTATTTTATGCATTGCTCAAACAACTGATTCGACAGATAATGCATCTGGATGCAGCCGCGAATGCAAAGAAAAATAAGATAGAATAGATTGAAGAGTAGCCGTTTTGTGTTTGGGCGCCATCTGTAACAGATGTGATAGCAAGCTATCAGCTGTTACCGAATTTTTAATATTATTCCCTCAGAGGCTTTGGAGCGGTCTTAATTGGCTGGCTAGTGCTCAGGGTATAGGGGTGGGGTTTTCCAAAGCTTGGAGGAATCTTGCTAGACCGCAGGAAGGGAAAAGGAAGCGAGTAGAGGAAGGTAACGACAGACTATAAACTCACCATGACATATACTTACCTCACATCACCTCCAACTCAAAGCTTTTAGCTACTCATAGTGCTGAGAACCGAGAGAAAACAAAGTAATCAAATTGAACGAAATATAGAACCCAAAAAAAAAAAAAAAAACTAATTAAAAGAATAATTTAAAATTCAAAAATGTTTAAGTAAAATAAAAAAATTTATTCTATCACATGTCGAAAAGATAGCAAAACTATTTAACACATTGTATAAATCAAGTAGTTAACAACAAAAAAAAATATATATAAAAAAAAATTCTCATACAATTTATAATTTCATAAATTTCCGTAATTCTAATGACGTCATTTTGGTTGATAATAATCCATTATTTTCCATCATCATTACTTCCGTAACCGAAAGAAATATATGTATGTATATATGGTATAAGAGACAAACAAAAATTAAGAGATGGAAAATAATTGCCCACTATCAACAAAGAAATCTTAATGAATATAATATATATGTATATATATATATATATATATATATAAAAATTTATTTATAAAAAAAAAATTAAAATTTAGTAATAAAAAAAAATATTTTTGACTTAACTTAACTTAAAATTATGGCCGCGGCCTTTGAGTTCAGCATACACCGTAGAATTTATTTTATATTTTTAACTTTGTTTATAAACATAAATTTGAGTTCGAACTGAACATTTCATTTATTTATTTATAGTTTTAGTTTTTTATTTTTATTTTATTTTTTTTTTGCACTCAATCAATTTTTCCACTAAAAAAAAAGGCATGGAAAAACTCAGTACAACTGGTCACCTGTTACTTAATAAATTTTTCCAGTATTAGTTTTAGAATTATATTTTTATAATAATTATGTATTATTTAACTTAATAATTTATATAGTTTTTATTTTTATGTTTTTGTCACCGTTTTATTTGAGTAATTCACTTTTTATTAAGTTATTGTTTAAGAATTATAAAAGGGACCACATTACAGTTATTATATTTCACATTTTAATAAATTTATTTATTTTTGTTTTTGTTTTTGTTTTTTTTTTTTTTCACATAGGGATTTACTACTAATTTTCTAGTACTATGCACTACTGTACTAATAATTATAACTATAAGGTTATGTACTTAACATTAATAAAAAAAAACACTCAATGCACAATCGAAATATCATACGATATTTTTGAAAACTTAAACAGTTTTAACAGTAAAAAAAAATATATTTATTTATTTATTTATTTTTTTTTAATTGTTAATTAAAATTTACACAATGCTTTACAATTTAAATAGTTTTACATTTGTAAGTTTTTACTTTAAGTAAACTTATATTCACATATTCCATAATTTAACTTTTTTTTTTTTTTTTTTTTATAGTTTATTATGGGTACCAAATCAAAAATAAAATACTTTCAATTTCAATTTAATTTTGTTTTTATTTATTAAAATTGGTCGTCTCTATATAATTGACCAATTCACACCCAAAAAAAAATGGTAAAACATTCTACTTAGATTTTTCACGATAAGCACTTAATTATGTCAACTCAATATTCAATTTTTGATAGCTTACTCACTTACTGATTGCACAAGATAATATGTCATCACATGCTTGGTAACCAAAAAATTTTTTGGTTTTTATACTGATCGTAATACAAGGCATCATCCCACCATAAAATATAGAACGGGACAATCTAGAAAGCATTCCCCTATTCAACCGGATTTTCCCGCTTTTATTATATACTATGCGTATATAATAAAAAAAAAAAAAAGTATATATATAAAAATCAACTGCAGGGGTGTTGAACCCAATCAGCCTTGGAACGACCAAAAAAACTGGTCGTTACATTACTTTCATCTGCGGGCTGAGATTTCCCTCCTGTATAGTGGACACCTACTGCTCCCTGCGATATGCCCTTGTTCACCAGTGCAGAGCATGCCCTTTGGATCCTTCTTGCATGTCCTCGCCATGTGCCCGATTTCGCCACATCTTCTACAGAGTTTAGATCTATCGCAGTTGTTGCAGTCTTTTGCGATATGACCAAACTCTAGACACCTATAGCATATTTTTGGTTAAATCAGCTCCCTAACTTTACAAACTACCAATCTTTACTTTCCCGGCGTTTAATAGTTTGTATGCTGCTTCCACAGGTAAACTAATTATTGCTATCTGTGGGCCCCCATATCCTTTCCTCAAATTCTTGATAGCAGATTCGTGCAAGTTTTCCAGCCCGAAAGCTTTAAGCGCCTGCTGGATGTCCTCTTTCGTTGTAATTTCATCTAAGTCCCTGCATTCTAGGGTGATTTCCTGCGATAGGGCTCTAACCTTGGCCTGTTCTCCTAACGTAGTTTTTACTAGCTCCCAATAGTCAGAGCTCTTCTTATTGGAGTCTCTATTGAATTCGAGCAGCATTTCGCCTCCCCGGGTTCTTCTAATGCGGCCAACATTCTCACCTAGCTCTTTCAGGTTCGGGTCGCACTTCACTTTGCGGAGAATATCGGCGTATGAGACATCTCCTAGTTTTTCAACGATTATAGCGTCCGGTTTCAGTTTCTTGCGCTTTCTTGCGCCTCTACTCTTCTTCTTTCTGGCTGATTTGATGGTTACTTTCGTCCATTCTTCCGGATTTTCATCCTGCCCTTCCAATCCTAAATTTTCGCCCGTGCTTACATCGGTTTCCTTCCTGTTCACCGGGTTTACCATCCTGGTATCATCTCTTTTCTTTTTTTGATCGGGGGTTCACCCGGACGGACACTCCCCTTTTCATTTTCCCTTCTTCTCTTCACTGAGTCCCCACCGGTGCCAGTTTGGCCCGATGGAGGCGTCATTATTTCCGGAAGGGTATTTTCCACTAATATTCCTCCTACTTGTGGTTTGAGGATCCAATTGTGAGGTACTCTAACCGCTTCTTTTGCTTGTTGGATGGTGTCCTCAGCTCTGGTACTCACGCATCTGATCTCCGACTCAAGATCGCCAAAAGATGCCCTGATCAGGCGCAGCATCCTTTTTACCTCCTGATGGACGTTGTGCCTATCCTTCACATACAATTGCAAGCTCTCGATATGCGACTTTAGTTTCTGTAGTCTCTGGTCGATTACATTACCATCGCTCTCGCTCGCTGCGTTCTGCCTTGGTTCGAGATCGAGTGGCGGACGTGCTGCCACACTAGGCTGACTTTCCTTTACTGGTGACCTCGTCACTCGGTTGCTCCTAAAAAAGGCTTCCGCCTCTGTCGTACGCATACTTGTAGTATTTAATGCACCAACAGCCAAGTTCTCCACTGCTGGAACATTGCGGTTACTGGATGACGACGGCTGGGAGCCCGCTTGCCCACTCCCAAAAACCGCCGGTACTGGGTTTCCTACTCCCTGCACCGTAGTCAATTTTTTTTTCTCCTGATCTGGCATCTTGGATTTTTATTCAGGGATCCGCCCCTAGCATTTTTAGCCTACTGCCAGGACCTTTTACGCAGCCGCTCCTCCCGGAGAACAGACGCTGACCAGAAAGCCGCCCACTATGGACAGACGCTTCTGGATTCTACTCCCACGTACGAAGCCGCACCTCCTGGTGAACAGACGCTTCTGCAAGTTTTGGTCCACGAGTGGTATATTATTTCCCACTTACCCGCCGGTAAACCAGTGAGGGCAACCCCCTATCCGCCACCTGGGGACGCGCCCGATAGGAGACTTCCAACTCCCACGGTTAGCTTCGGTATGTGTGTGTGTGTGTGTGTGTGTGTTTTTTTTTTTTTTTTTTTTTTTTTTTTTTTTTTTTTTGTGGGGTTGGGTAACGTGTGGAAAATCTTCGGAAGACGATGCGTCGGTGGGACAAACACCTCAGCAACAGTGGCGGATTCCTACCACCTAAAAACCACACACCCGCCGCTTTCACATCCTCCATGCGGAACTATCGTTAGACATTACTTCACATGGAGGTGACCAGCCATTTGGCTCATTGTTCTCCCTGTAGCGCCTCAATCTTGGATTGAGTTTGTCACCGCTATCAAATCACGGCATGTTGTTCTGCTCTTGCACGCTCTAGGCGCCTCAGCTCATTCAGTACGACTGTCGCCATATGGCTTACAGCATTCCATCCTTCCTCAGAGTCAAGCATTAGTTGCACTATGTTTGCTGGTGTTGGACGCTGCCCTAGGACAGCTGACAGTTCCCTTCGAATATCCTCAAATCGTGGGCATTGGAAAAAAATGTGCTCCACATCTTCTTGTATACCTCTGCAAGCAGGACAATCTGGAGTATCAGCGTGCTTGAACCTGCATAGGTATGCACCAAAACAGCCATGTCCACTTATCAGTTGCGTCAGGTAGTGGTTAACTTCGCCGTGTTGCCTATTTAGCCATTTTTCAATGGATGGTATGAGACGGTAAGTCCAGCGACCCTTTTCCGAACAATTCCATCGTCTTTGCCATTCTATCATTGTTGAGGCGCGTTCTAGTGCTCTGCTTCCTGGTTGTACACGATTGGGGTACCATTTCTTCCTCTCCCTCGCAAGGAGTTCAATTGGGATCATTCCCGCAATACCGAGTGCCGCGTCAGTAGATACTGTGCGGAAGGCACAAGTCACTCTGAGTGCACTTAGGCGATACACCGATACCAATTTGCGTCTATATGTTTCGAAGTCCATTGCATCACCCCATACAGGCGATCCATAGAGAATGATGGAGGTTACGACGTTTGCCAGCAGCATTCTACGACATTGTCTAGACCCTCCAGTGTTCGGCATGATACGGGAGAGAGCTGCAGACACACTGGCAGCTTTCCTGCTCACTATCTTTATGTGCTCCTTAAAGTTTAAACGCTCATCTATTTCCACACCCAGATATCGTAATGAATGCTGTGAGTGGGTTAAGATTCCACCTACATCAATTGTTACGGTTTCTTTCACCTTCCTACTGGTAACTAGAACTGCTTCGGTTTTATGATCAGCAAGTTCAAGCCCACATGTCATCAACCACCTTTTTATTATTATGATTGTCAACCTACTTATTTCTGTTATTTCATCTATAGTTTTTGCAACCACTACGACTGCAACATCATCAGCAAAACCTACGATTTCCACATCATCAGGTACACGGAGCCTTAGGATACCATCGTACATGATATTCCACAGTAGCGGCCCCAATACAGATCCTTGGGGTACACCACCCGAAACATTGTATGTCTTCACACCGTCATCCGTGTCATACGTCAGCATTCTATCATTAAAATAGTCAGCGATGATACTTCTTAGGTACACTGGTACTTGTAACGTCTGCAGTGCATTTAGAATACAGCTCCATTTGGCCGAGTTGAATGCGTTCTTAACATCCAAGGTGACAACGGCACAGTACTTTTTTGAGCCTCCTTTCCATCTTTTCCCATCTGTGGCGTTCTTGGCTATTTGGACCACGTGTTGGATGGCGTCTATCGTCGATCGAGCCTTCCGAAACCCGTACTGCCTCTCAGCAAGATCTCCAGCGTTCTCCACAGCTTTCTCTAGTCGGCTGTATATGATTCTCTCCAGCACTTTGCCAGACGTATCCAGCATGCATAATGGTCTGTAGGAGGATGGTTCACCCGGCTGGTTCCTGTTTTTTTTCAACAGGACCAGACGCTGTCTCTTCCATCGTTTAGGGAATACTCCCTCTCTGAGACAGGAATTGTATAGTTCCTTAAATTCATCCGGTCTGGTTTGTATTGCAACCTTTAGTGCAATATTAGGGATATTGTCAGGCCCAGGAGCCTTTGAATTCCCAAAACGTTGACACGCCTTCGTGAGCTCTTCTGTTGATATCGGCGGTATTTCTTCCATGCCAGGTACTCGGATCACGTCAGGGATCACATCATCTTGCTGCGGAAATAGAGCAGTCACAATTCTACGTAGTATCGCTGGGCAGGTAGGCGGCGATTCATTTGCCTTTTTAAGCCTTTTCATAACGATTTTGGAGGGTCTCCCCCATGGATCACGATCCACTTCTTCGCATAGCTCTTTCCAGCATTGGCGTTTCCTTACTTTAATGGCCTGCTTAAATTTATTACGGGCATCCAGGTAATTTTGGTGCAGGCTAGGATAGGTCTCTGTACCCCAAGCACGTTGGTGTTTCCTCCTTGCATTAAGGCATTTCCGTCGCAATTGTGCAATCTGCTCAGTCCACCAGTATGCTGGTGGACGACGACTGTCTAGCCGCCTTTCTACCATAGATGCACTGCAGGCGTTGGTGATCATGTTCATAATCTGTCCCGCTTTTGCATTGGCACATCCCGAGAGGCCCGGTTTCTCCAATGATAGCATAAATAAGTCCTCTTCAAACGTATTTGCTTTCCAGCCTGCAGATTTCCTTATATGTTTTTTCTGATTACCTTCCCTAGCCAGTTTTATTTCGAAGAGTATGGCTTGGTGGTCACTATGCGTGTAGTGCTCACTGACTTCCCATTTGGTCAACACTCTCAACAAGCAGCTGCTACCGAATGTAAGGTCAATTACGGAGGAGGAGCCACCTTTGCGAAACGTCGGTGTACACATGTGTGTGTGTGTGTGTGTGTGGTAATTTGACATGCGACGTATTAGTTATGCCAGTTTTGGGCAGAGCACACACGTTGTACAATTTTTTAAATAAAATTTAGGAAAATTATAGGACAATCAATAGAACTAAACACAAGTTTGCTAATGTGGTTCATTGGTTGGGTCTGACCTTTTTATTCTCAAGTCGACTTAAATTAATCTTTAGTCACCCGCATCTCGAATATCTGTTACAATAACAGAATTTCGGGATTGCACAAGCCCAAATATAATACCAAAGCTTGGTTGACCAGAGCTCGTATTTTAAAACTAATTTCTTATTGAAATTTTGAGACAAAATTTTAGTTGACCTTGCCAGCACTCACATAGTAAAATGAACGAAAAAATTATCTAGCACTGATACAAGACATTTTTTCGTGGGTTTTACTATGTAAGTTCTTGGAAAGGTTGACTAAAATTGGCAGGCTTGAGATTAAAATTGCATGCTCTGAAATTTTTGACCTGCTATGCGTTGAAATTTAATGCTTCAGATAATCCAAAGTCGTACAAACTCCGATAATGCAGCGAATTAAAGTTTGGAATTTAGAATTGAAACAAATTTTTTATAAAAATTCGGAAACAATACTCGAATTCAGAATTAAATAGACGAAATCTGAAATTTCAAAAAATTTATTCTCTCAATTTTGAAAATTGGGTTTTTCGAAATTCACTAACTCAAATTGATATTTAGAAGTCAGAATATTGTAAAATTCGGGTTTACACGTTAGATAAACTCGTATTATCGAAATTTAATAAATTATTTTCAAAATTATTTGAATTCAAATTTTAAAGTTTATACCTATGTAAAATTTGATCAGAAAAATCCGTAATTTTAATTTTAAGGATCCCTAGAAAATTTTCAAATTTCAAAAAAAATATTTTCGAATTCTTAAAAAATCCGATAATCCTGAACTTTATTGAAGTTAAATTCATAAATATTTGTAACATTCTAAAATTGGTATACTAATCGTATAAATTCCGTATTTGAAAATTTTCAAATTTCTGAATTTCAAAACTGGCAACTAGCATTTGATAGTCATGAGGCAAGAAATTAAAGTTTGAAACATAGTACGAAACTCGATGACTGAATTTCAAAACTGGTAAAAGTCGTAAAATTCCTCTATATAGTTCGTGAAATTGGAGAAAGTTGGTTAGCTTAAGGACTCGTACCCTCAAATTTATCGTGTTCATGCTGCCATTTGAATTGGTCAAAGGGAAACTCATTTGATATAAGCACCTCTCGTCGAATGTCGAATGAAACTAGCAACTAGCATTTGATAGTCATGAGGCAAGAAATTAAAGTTTGAAACATAGTACGAAACTCGATGACTTACGAATTTTGTAAGAATTTCAGCTTTTTGCCCTTTGAGGAAGGCGACCGTAAAGAATGTTGAAGAACGATTTGTATAATATATACTTGCCATTTGTCAGTCAATATCTCTGCATTTTAGGAGTGATTTGTTGCACCTTTAGCAGTGTCAAGATTTACCGGCAATTCTTTTCTATATATAGCAGTTCTTGTTGGTGAGACGAAAAACTTCTTCCTACTGGATCAGATTAAATGTGATTGGGATTATAAGAACCTGAGTCGTGCTGCGTGTGTTTTCTTGCCTTGGTTTGGGTACATGTTAAAAAAATTAAAGTTGGGCGGATTTTACTCCAGCACTCAATGCCACTAATGGGCCCACGATGCAATACCCACATTCACTCTAACATTCATTAAACCCATTCATCCCATTCTCACAAGTACAGTATACCACCTGTGCATTGCATAAGCTCAATGTCACCCTGTACAGTGACATGGAAGATGGGTCGGCCCATGAGTTGTACATTCCAACAGAGGGTCATAGATGATTTTTTTTCAATTTAATCAGCGATCGTAATCGGAAGATGAAAAATCATGTTCATGATGGGTACATGTTACTGATCACAATAAAAGAGATCAGAAGGTTCTCATCTGTTTGGTTGGTGTTAGTCGTGCTACAAAGATTGCTTCTCAATCTCCAGTTCTTCCGATGAGGGTGGTTTGGGGACTTCGGGTGAGTCGTATGGAAGAAATATGTGCCCAATATTTGCCTAATAAGTGATTTAGATGCAACATAAAACTTTTTTTAATTTCTAGGTCAAATAGATTTATGGACACGAAAATTAGATGGGTGCGAGTGCACCTGGAAACTAAATAATATGCACACCTTGTATAACAGTAATAGTAATAGCACAAATAGTAAAAATGGAATTGATTTAGATATAAAACAGTGTGCATGTTGCGCAAAAGGGGGTTGTCAGTGTGCACGTGAAGTATCATCACGATGTGTCCAATGTGGATTAGAAAATTATTGCGATAATATGTGTAACATAACGTTGGATTCGCGTTCATTGCAGAATAGTTCCGGTGTGGCATTCGGATTAATCAAATCACCAGAGCTTCAAGGGCCAGCCGAATGTAAATATGTATTGCGGCCGGCACCCGGCCAACGAGTTGAACTACAAGTATATCGTTTAATATCGGTCGGAATATTTAATGGGAAACACTGTGTCGGCGGATATTTAAAATTGGGCGAAACCGATGATCATATTGGTGCTGAATTATGCGGTGTAAACGAACGGTATACACCGCCTGCCGTTCTATTTTCGGACGATGGGGTTACCGTGCTAATTTTTAAAATATCCGAAAAAACGCAACGATCACAATTTTTAGCATACTTTAGTTTTACAGCGCTGAGTAATCAACAAGTCGGATTTCATCCCAAGGGCGGAACGCGCGTTACTTCAACCGATTGCGATTGGTCGTACCACGATCATGCATGCAAAACACCATCATCGTGTGCAATCGCTAGTCCAGGATTTCCTGGTATATATCCACCAAATGTACTATGCCGGTACCATTTAGCCACGTCGTCAGTGCACACCCGTGTCAAAATAATATTCACATCATTGCTGCTACCGGAAAACCATTGCGATACTCATTTTATCGCACTATTCGAGGGTACCTCGGCCGATGGTGAAAAATTGGCCACAGTTTGTGGATCAAATAAAGTCACGTTGGTATTTCCCGGACCAAATTTATTACTTGAATTTAATTCGGGACCACAAATTCCGCCATTTGACTATAATGGATTTGCGGTGACGCTCGAATTTATCGAGGGCCCAACAACAACGGCGATACCATCTCCACCACCACCCATCGGCCAATCTGCTGTCGACACATTTATACCCGAGCGAATATCATCACCACCAAAATTTACGCCATGCGATAAAATAATTACGGACTCGGGTGGTCGATCCGGTCATTTTGATACACGTGGTCGACCATTCGCTCAGCATTGTCGACTAATATTCAAAGGTAAACCAACCGATGTTATCCATATATCACTGTTCAATTATCGTCTTAAATCACCATCATGCCGATCCGTAATCGAAATCATAGACGGTTCAAATGATGGTACAAAGCGTTTGGAGAAAATGTGTTCCCCAACGTCACGATATGCGCGCGATAGCCGAGGAGAATTTTTAACGCCACAGACGTATGTCTCGACTGGGCCACAAATCGTTATTGTGCTGAAGAGATTTGCAGCGGTCAATGATCAGAATGATGTAGAATTTATTGATGGTGCCTATATGTTTCATGATGGTAAGCTCAATCACTTATAATACTTATAGCCTTTCTTAAGCCAAGCTTATGCTATTATTCCCCGCTAAGATCATTCTACCAAAATGTTATTTAAATTATTTGAAATTTTTATTTGTCTTTTGCAGACGAACAAAGTGGAACGCTTCAACCATCATCATTGTGTACCACGTACCATTACGGTCTATCAAGTCCATCAAATGGCAGTATCGAGGGACTAGGCACCGAACATCTATATTGGAATATCGAAGGAACGCTATCGTGTTCGCATCATTTTATTCCGGGCGCAAATCAAAGTGTTACCTTAACAATAGACATGCTAAACCGATTGGGAACGGTAAACGAGTGTCAAACAGTATGCGGTGATAGCGGATGCCTGTGCCAAACCAATAATAATCCACTATCGATGGTCGATCATTTAATCATAGTCGACGAGGTTGGGCGCGAATTAAATTGCCTATGCGGTTTATTTCAGACCGAATATCTCCCCGTATCGGTACGAACATGGACTTCAGTTAATTTAATTTATAACGTGGCTCACTATACATGGAGTACAAAAGGTTTTAGCTTTAAAGCGGCATACATGTTCAATAATGATGCAATGTGTGGCCAAAAAACATTTACGACCCATTCGGGTGAATTAAAATCGGATAAATTAGAGAATACAATCGGATCATTTAATTCATTTTATTATCAGCAATGCACCTGGATTTTGGATTCAAATGTTGAACGGGTGCTTACGATTGATATTGAAACGGTTCAATCGAGATCGTGCAATGCATGGAATATTACATTAAATGAATTTTCAACGTTGGAAACGGATCGGAATCATGTCGGCCAACAGCTGCATTTGTTTTGTCCGCGTGATAAAAAAAAAACTTTCACAATGCCCTGGAAAATGAATACAGTGGTTGTGCGGTAAGTGACCAATAGTTTTTTATATTAAAGGATGTCTGAATGTGTTCCCATTGAAACATGTTTGAATGGTTCGGGATTTCTCAACTTTTCACAACTTGAGACAGAGCATGACGAAGTAACTGACGAATGTCAGGATAACAAGCGAATTGCAACTTGCACAGCCATTCGGCTCAAATCCATATCTATTTGGATTTGTAACAACATAGGATATTCATTTATCTTGTGCAACAGGGGTGTTCCTGATCCTATTGACTATACGCTATCCAATTGTCATCTTTCGCGGTGAGATCCCTACCTAAGTTTCCCACCAAAGAGGACTGGGTGAGTGAGATGGTTATGGACAATGAGACGCCGAACTTCTTCACGGATGGCTCAAAAAGGGATTGAGGGGTCAGCTATGGGGTATTCTGTAAGGCATTGGGGTCCAACCTCTCTTTACGTCTTTCCGACTTTGGCAGTGTCTTTCAGGCGAACTTATCGCGATAATGGAAGTCATCGACTGATTGAGGTATAATGTAGTATTTACAAAGGATATTCGCATTATTCGTGTCGGTGCACTTCAATATTGTAGGGAATGTAAAGTCAGATGAACTTGCTCGTCACTGCACGCCTCATCTCACAAAGCAGGCTGGATATCAAGATACCGCTTGTTTCATGACAACTGCTGCCTGAATGTAAACGGATCTTAGTAAGATCGTCATCATTTTCAACGCTTCTTGGTAAGCTCGCAGGAACTTGTTTTGAATGATTTCCTGTAGAATTACGCTGTTTAGTATCGTAATATAGTTTCGCTGGCTCAGTAAAAATCTAGCGAGACGACAATTCATATCTTTATCTTTGCGCTTCTTATCATTCGTTCGGCTTGAACATTTAATGACGGATGGAACGATCAGGTTATTGTCAATGACTTGAATTCCGCTGAGTGAATGCAGAAGCATTATCAGAAAGTATAATGTCTGGTAATCAAATAGTGTGTGTAGATATGTTATCGCACATATCGATGATGTTCTTTTGACAGGAACATATTAGGTGCGTTTTTTTATTAACAGAACTTCAAGTTCTATAAGAATCATCGGGAATAATACTGGGAAATTTTATTTAGTTTAACCAATATATTTAATTTAGGTTCTATTTATTTGAATAAATTTCAACTTCTAACTATATTTTTTGACGTCTATTGTGAAATAATACAGGTATCAAGCATAAAACAATGAAAAATATTTCTTTAAAATATTTCCTTTTAAAATTTCCCTTTTTTTTCAAGTTCGTGTACTATGAATTTATCGCGAACTTAAAAAAACCAATGTTTTATCCAGAACATTGAAAAATAAAGTTAAATTTGATTTTATTTCGATAATAGTGAATTAAAATGTGTAGTTTAACCATAGAAAAAAGATGTAAGAATAGTAACTTTCATATAACAAAATGACATTCGAACCACCAAAATATAAAATATTGCACTGGCTGTATGCATGCTCATACAAAACGAGACCTCAACATATTTTTAATTATGTGTCTATCCTTGTTGCGCCTTATTGTGAAGTTAAAAAATCGAGATTGTTTATTTTGTATACGCAAATAATAATCAAAACTATATTATGAATGAATAAAACAATAACAACAAGATCTCATCAGTATGTTCGTATATAAAACGACCGATCGCTTCATTGCCATTCTCTTTCTCCTATATGTATAATTTTGTTTTGAGAGTTTTGTTAATGTTATTCATGAATTCACGATCATGCGCGGTATCAGTAGCGCGAATAATATATTTTGGTTTTTGCTTTTTGATGATTTTTTAAAAAAAATTCCTTATTTACCAATCCTATTTTTGAGGTGATTTCATTTCCAGATGTGTGCTGTTGTATTTTTTTTGTTGTAATCGGTGGTGTTGGTATATGAACGATCTCATGATTATGTTTTTCGTTTTTTTGTTTAATGAATATTTTAAAATTTTTCCTGATTTTGATTTTCCTATTCATATTTATAAGTTGATTTTTTTTTCAGATTGTTGTTGCAATTATTGTATGTATTTCTGTTATTGTGATCGGGGTACATGAGTAAGAGGTAATGATCGGAGTCTTTTAGTTTCTTTTTTTCGGATTACAAGCAGTATTCAGGATTTAAATTTTTGTGTGTATGATGAATTTTTGAAAAAAATGTTTTTTCGTTTTAAGGTTATTTATTTATCATATTGGAAACGCATGATTTATAGGTATTCGTAATCTTTAAATAAGATTTATTAGTATAGATTTTTAGCTCTGCGTTTATAAAATTTAGAGTTATGCAGATGTGCGATAATTTAAATAAATATAATAATATGTAAATAATTCCAAATTAAAGTTATCTATTGCCAAATAAACACTTTAAAATTAAATTATTTTCAAAAAATTAGAATCAATAATTTCGTTTATTGATAAACTCTAGATGAGTCCAAAACAAAATATATGATCTCTGGATATAGGGACAATGGCACACCAGATTTTAGTAGTGGTCACTACACGTTTGAGGGAGTGAGGAGGTTCAAATATTTAGGCAGGCAGAAGGCAGTCGTGCTTTGTATCCTCTAAGACCACTTTTGGAATCTAAACATCTATCAAGTGCCGTGAAGATGAATCTTTACAAAGCTCAGGATCGAAACCGCTGGAGTAAGATTGTTGACTCAAAACTGAAATAATAATAATAATAATTGATAGACTATTAAATATCTTAAATTAAATACTCAAATAAAACATAATGTTAAAACATTTTAATTTAACTTTTTAATATTTTTAATTTTCTACAGGTTTGATTTGAAAGTGATCGTTTTGGTGTTTTTAAAAATTCATTATTTAAAATAGACCATTTACAATTTTTTCTCATTAAAACCAATATAAAAAAATAAATTAATTTTTCAATGTGCTCGAAACACATATTATTATGATTTGGTAAGAAAGAGGTATACTTCTGTGCCACCATATCAATACACTTTTTTGAAAAAAATTTAATTATTTTTGGAGAGCTACAATTATTGTGGTAATATGTTTGAAACAACTTTACTAACGATTTAGCTATGGCCAAATTCTTCTGAAGGGGCTGTTAGAGAGCCAAAATTACTTTTATCCTTATAAAAATTTTTTTTCATTTAAAAATGCTTCTGACATGTTAATTTCTTCCCCAGCTTTCAATAGTTTCGCTCGACAACTTGGACAATCGATTTTTTTAAAAATGCAGTAGCCAGCGAAGTACATTATTGCGTTATCTTTTAAAATATCGAAATCAGCTTCTTCAATTATTTCATCTGGTGCAGAATTATCAATGGAATCCTTTTGAAATTTTAAACTATTTTCATACTCCAATTTGAAACTATGCCAATTTAACTCAATGTTCTCTGCTTCATCGGCAATACAGTTTTTAAAGGGCGAATGTAATGTTATTTTTCTCACCACAATATTGGCAAAATGTACGCCTATTTCATGACTTGACGGCATGTAGTTAAATCCACCTTTACCTCGCAAAAGTGAGAAGAAATTTTCCAGGCAATCCTGACTTGTTCGACCCGTAAGCAAGTAGTCTACATTAAATTCCGCTTGCAATAAATTGATTAATAAAATATGTGCATTTATAGTAGTTTTAAAACCCATTATAAATTTGAAATCTTTTTCATTTTTGGAGATAATTTTTAGTTTGTCCAAGAATGTTAAGCTGTCTTCTAGAAGTTTAAACACATTACTATTTATTTTCCACGGTCGTTCATAGGGAGCAGATGATGAAAAATTTCGACAATTCAAGCTATCGAAAATGTCATTAAAATTTTGCACGAAATGAGATGTTGGTATGGCATTATTGAGAAAACTACCGAACAATTCTGGTTTTACTTTTAAAGTTGTTTTTATAGCACTGGATACAGTACTACTCAATATTTGTGCTGCTAATTTCACATCCATTTTTTTAAATGCATTCGGTTCAAAATGCTGCTTCGATAGTTTTGGCATTAATTTTACATGTTGGAGGCAATCAAAATCAAATATTTTACGGATTACATTTATGTCAACAACTCCAATATCCGAAAGCTGAATTTTATTTGTTAATAGTGAGTTTCGCGCTGATTTCATCAAATGTGGTGCATCATATCCAGCCAAAATTTTATGTTCGTTAACAAAAAAATATGGATTTTCAGGAGTCACCCCAAGTATTTTATACGCAGCGATGTTTGTAGCAGCTTGATCGCATGTTACCATTACAACATTTAATTTTAAAACATCTTTGCATATTCGAACATTTTCTTTAATTAATTCCGATAATTCTGAAGGCTTATTTGAATTATTGATCAATACATAATTTAGTACATATTTCCAATCATCTATCAATCCCCGAAGCATAAAAAATAAAGCTGCCGTTGCTAACTCGTTTTTCCTTTGGCGTCCATCATCACAAAAACCTTCAACACGATCTAAATAGACATTCACAGTCAAATCTTTTTTTATATGTATTTCATCAAAACACAAAATGCATATTTTTGATTTACTTGACATAGGCTTAAATACTTTTTCAAGTTGGTCAAGTAAAACGTCATTCATTCCCGGAGGTATAAATTTAATGGGAGACCATTTGTATATTGATGAGGTTGACGGAAGTTTTAAATTTAATTGATCTCTTAAATACCTGTATGTTGACACGGATTTATAAAATAAAGATTGTGCGAATAGTTTGTCGTCTGCATTGTAATAAAATGCTTGTTTAACAAGAAGTTTACAAACATTTTTTGTATTGTCATTTACTTTAAGCGTGTCGATATGATTGCCAATATTTTTTACCTTGCAATATTTTATCTGCAGCCTTTTGCAGCTTCGTGTCAAATTATTATACTTCATTTTCAATAATTTATAATTTCGTTGGTGTTTTTGAATATTTTTTTTTATAAAGTTCAATTAATTTAATATTTTTCTGACACTTTCCGCATGTAATATCACGTTTTTCTGTAATTGCGCAATGGGCACAATTTATTGAATCGATTAGACGTAAAAATTCAGATTCATCATCAGGAGCTTCGGTTTGAGTGCTTATGCTATTTGTTAACGCTTTTAAAATATTAGACGAATTTGAATTCAGTTTACTTGATATAAAATTATTGAACTGGTTTTCTGGTAGGTGAGTGTTCATGCTTTGGTCATTTTCTTTGGATTTGGAAGTTTTCACAATATTTAAAATAGGCACCGCATTTTTCGTCAGATGGTTACAAGAAGTAATTTGTTCTTTTAAAAAGTGATTCTCACAAACATAGTTATATTTATTCGAAATTTCATTCGAAGCAAGTCCTATAGAATCAATCCAGTTTTGTGCTTTTACAGAATTCCGTGGAAATTTTTAAGAAATAAAAAAGTCAATAACTTTGAAACAATACGAAATAGTACATATATGTATGTATTGTAGTAAATTTAATGGTTACTTTTCCCAATTATGTCACATACAACTTTTCCTACGATGGTCTTTCTACGATTTTCTCGATTAAAAAATAATATTCATTATCCAAAAAATCAAAAATCAAATATTTTGATGTTCTAAAACCAAGTATGTATTTAAATCAATAAAAGTATCGTTTACGAACTACACCATCGTAATAAAAATTAACATGATCATGTTTTAAAATCAATTATATGTGCGATTTTCATATAATTGATTACATACATATGTAAGTATATTATGTAAATTTATTATAGAACAAGCTTACTTGATGAAGTGCTTTCCGCTAGGGAAGTTATATTACTTTCTAAATTAGACATTCTTCAATTCTTTTGTTTTAAGATCTTCTAATGTTTTGGGACTGAATCAAATCCTACTTAATTGCGTATATAAAAAAGTCAATCGTAATATTTCGTTATAACCATCGATCGTACAAAACAAAAAAACGAAATGAGTAATCGTACGTTTTAAACACACAGACTATTGCAACTCACGAGAGTATGGATATCATCTTGTTGTTATTGCTTCACTCATTCAAAAATATGGCGATTTATTTGGCAATAGGTAATTTTAATTTGGAAATATATACTTATAATAATTATATTTATTTAGATTTTTTTGGTTTCAAATGAAAAGTAAATTATCGCACATCTGCATAACTCTAAATTTTATAAACGCATAGCTAAAAATCTATACTAATAAATCTTATTTAAAGATTACGAATACCTATAAATCATGCGTTTCCAATATGATAAATAAATAACCTTAAAACGAAAAAACATTTTTTTCAAAAATTCATCATAAAAGATTCCGATCATTACCTCTTACTCATGTACCCCGATCACAATAACAGAAATCCATACAATAATTGCAACAACAATCTGAAAAAAAAATCAACTTATAAATATGAATAGGAAAATCAAAATCAGGAAAAATTTTAAAATATTCATTAAACAAAAAAACGAAAAACATAATCATGAGATCGTTCATATACCAACACCACCGATTACAACAAAAAAAATACAACAACACACATCTGGAAATGAAATCACCTCAAAAATAGGATTGGTAAATAAGGAATTTTTTTTAAAAAATCATCAAAAAGCAAAAACCAAAATATATTATTCGCGCTACTGATACCGCGCATGATCGTGAATTCATGAATAACATTAACAAAACTCTCAAAACAAAATTATGCATATAGGAGAAAGAGAATGGCAATGAAGCGATCGGTCGTTTTATATACGAACATACTGATGAGATCTAGTTGTTATTGTTTTATTCATTCATAATATAGTTTTGTTTATTATTTGCGTATACAAAATAAACAATCTCGATTTTTTAACTTCACAATAAGGCGCAACAAGGATAGACACATAATTAAAAATATGTTGAGGTCTCGTTTTGTATGAGCATGCATACAGCCAGTGCAATATTTTATATTTTGGTGGTTCGAATGTCATTTTGTTATATGAAAGTTACTATTCTTACATCTTTTTTCTATGGTTTAACATTAAATGTATCTTATTTATTGATAAAAAATTAAATTCATTTGGATTTTACTGAAAAAATGAGAAAATTCTTATCCAGAACTTCATTCCAATAAGAAAATTTTTGAATTAAAAACACGACTATTGGGTCCTTCGAACTGTACTCGAAATTTTTGGATATAGCTTTCGCGATCCGTAATACTCATTCAGTAGTGGTTTTACGACAGATTTAATCATAAGTACTTCCTACTAAGCTTTGCGTATATGGTGTAACAGTAAAATATTATTCTAACTAGGGCTGTACGTGAAAAAGTAATTTTTCCTAAATTTACTCGTTGGAAGTTTATACTAAAAGTTTTACTATTTGTTAATAAGGAGTATATGTATTAGTGTGTAGTCTTATATTAATAAGTATTAAGGTAAACATTTAGGAGAATTAAAGTCGATCCGTATATGAATATAAATAAAATGACATTAATCTATTTAATTCAATTTATTTATTTAAATACAAAAAATATAAATGGTAACCAAACACCCAATATTGAGCATGTGAGCTCATTCATGGAAAAATTTAATCCATGAATAAATTCTAATCGCTTTTTTTCTCTATAAAATCAAATTCGCTTTTTAGACAATACCACCTGTTGTTTCTTAACAGCTCCAACAATCGTGAGCCCCATGTGAAGCCATACCTATCGGAACCAAAATATACATGTTAAATGCTTTTCAGCAGCTCGCGATATTGGATTCATTTAATTCAAGGGAAAATGTAAAAATAAAACAAAAAATATATTCATTATATAAAAGATTATCATAAAATTGTGACACTTAACCGAATACAAAGCTATGTTATACTTTTTGCCCGTTTACCAACCAATGTATTTTGATAAAAGGGATGACCAACAAGAACTTCTGGGAAGTATGGGACATCCACCTTGTATATAAAAAAATAAGAAGGGGGTAGTTTGGAACAATAATCTATTTTGATTGAATTGAGACACTTATCGAATACTAAGCTATGTTATACTCTTTGCCCGTTTACCAACCAATCAATTTTGATAAGAGGGATGACCAGCAAGATCTTCTGGGAAGTATGGGACATCCACCTTGTATATAAAAAATTTAAAAGGGGGTAGTTTGGAACAATAATCTATTTTGCTTGAATTGAGACACTTAACCGAATACGAACCTATGTTATACTTTTTGCCCGTTTACCAACCAATGTATTTTGATAAGAGGGATGACCAACAAGTATGGGACATCTACCTTGTATATAAAAAATTAAAAAGGGGGTAGTTTGGAACAATAATCTATTTTGCTTGAATTGAGACACTTAATCGAATACTAAGCTATGTTATACTCATACTAAGCTATGTTATACTCTTTGCCCGTTTACCAACCAATGTATTTTGATAAAAGGGATGACCAACAAGAACTTCTGGGAAGTATGGGACATCCACCTTGTATATAAAATATTAAAAAGGGGGTAGTTTGGAACAATAATCTATTTTGCTTGAATTGAGACACTTAATCGGATACTAAGCTATGTTATACTCTTTGCCCGTTTACCAACCAATGTATTTTGATAAGAGGGATGACCAACAAGAACTTCTGGGAAGTATGGGACACCCACCTTGTATATAAAAAATTTAAAAGGGGGTAGTTTGGAACAATAGTTTATTTTCCTTGAATTGAGACACTTAATCGAATACTAAGCTATGTTATACTCTTTGCCCGTTTACCAACCAATCAATTTTGATAAGAGGGATGACCAACAAGAACTACTGGAAAGTATGGGACATCCACCTTGTATATAAAAAATTAAAAAGGGGGTAGTTTGGAACAATAATTTATTTTCCTTGAATTGAGACACTTAATCGAATACTAAGCTATGTTATACTCTTTGCCCGTTTACCAACCAATGTATTTTGATAAAAGGGACGACCAACAAGTACTTCTGAGAAGTATGGGACATCCATCTTGTATATAAAAAATTAAAAAGGGGGTAGTTTGGAACAATAATCTATTTTGCTTGATTTGAGACACTTAACCGAATACGAAGCAATGTTATACTTTTTGCCCGTTTACCAACCAATGTATTTTGATAAGAGGGATGACCAACAAGAACTTCTGGGAAGTATGGGACATCCACCTTGTATATAAAAAATTAAAAAGGGGGTAGTTTGGAACAATAATTTATTTTGCTTGAATTGAGACACTTAATCGAATACTAAGCTATGTTATACTCTTTGCCCGTTTACCAACTATTAATTTTTGATCAGAGAGATAACAAACAAGAACTTCTGGGAGGTATGAGGCATGTACCATGGATAATAATCTATTTTGCTATAATTACACGTTAAACGGAATAGTAATCTAAGTTTCACTACATATTTGGAGTTCCCTCTTAAACAATTTTCAACTTATACAAACAAAGACATTCTATGGAAATGTCTTCAACTTAATAATCTTTGTTGGTTTCCAAAAAATTGTTTTGTTAAATATCATAAACATTGCTCAACAGACTTTAGGTATAGTGAACGGCAGACCAAAGAATGATTGGTTTGATGACGAGTGTTGTCTTGCAGTTGAGCAACAAAATATAGCCCTTAATGAAGTGCAAAAGCGTCTTACAATGGCGAGGAAAAACAATAAGGGTTCTCTTTTTTTTTAACGGTTGGAACCTACAGAGGTTCCGCACTCAATGCCACAATGGTCCCATGATGCAAACCTTGAGAATCTATCCTAACTCGCATAAGCGCACTGCAGCCTTAGCAAACTGTAAAAGTTTGAACCAAGAGATGGATAATAATAGATCTACGTTCAAAGATCCGTACGAGAACACTTGGGATCTAGCTTTGACTAAGGCCGGACAGCTGCAAAGGTAGTGTAGGCAGTCGTCCACTTCCTCCAGAGAATCGTCACAAAGATCATCCTGAGCTAGTCCTATGCGTTGGAGATCAACCTTGAAACGTCCATGGCCCGTAATAAGAGCAACCAGAATTCTGAGTTGGCTCTTTTTTAAGGATAACACATATTTAGTGACCCTTACGTTGGTTTCGATGATGAACCATTTTGCCTTTCGACAACTAGGCGTAGAACGCCACTTCTGCGCCAGTTCAAGTAAAGCGAACTATTTAATAGCATCCTTACCACCGTTGAAAGTTGCTGGCTCGGGATCACAAAATTAACTGCGCCATCCAGTTTTCGCTAAAAAGTCAGCAACCTCATTTCCCACAACGCCAAAATGAGCAGGCGCCCACATGACTCTTACCCTCGAATTAGAGCAAAGGAGATTGATGAAGTGTTTGCACTCTTTGACCAGTTTGGATGTAGTCAAAGGGTTTTTAAGGGTATTGAGCACGGCTTTACTATCCGTATTTGCCCAGACTACAAGAGAATCTGAGCCCAAACTTGGGACAAAGGAAACCAAACCCTGCACTGACTTCTGAACGAGACCCATCTGCAAAAAAAACTATCGACTCAGACAACTGTCTATAGAAATCCTGAGAGAGCCACAGTTCTCTCGAGGGGAAAACAACGGAGAATGAATTGGTGAAGTTAAATTCGGGCAATAGGCTGTCATCCACCATTTCAACCTCCGGAATATGTGACTTAAACTTATTAAGAATCTGTCTATGCCCTGTACAAGTCCCGAAGGCATTCCATGCCCCCAAGCACTTTAGTCGAAACGCATCAGAGCACGTCATACCAAGAATGTAAGACTGCAATTCGGGCAAGCATAGAATAAACTCCATAGCAAGAAAGGGCGTAGACGACATAGCCCCGGTTATAGCCCTACAGGCTGACATCTGCAGTCCATCCAGATTTGCTACAGAAGACGTCTGTTTCACAACTGGCCACCATACAACTGCCGCATACGACAGTAAGGGTAAAACCAGTGATTTGTAGATGAATAACATCATTTTAGGGGTCAGACCCCAGGAATTGTCAGAGGCCCTTCTACATTGCCAAAAAATAGCAATGGCCTTTTGTAGATTATAATCAAGGTGAAATTTCCAGGAGAGTTAACTATCTAGAATAGCGCCTAGGTGTTTCACGTGCTCTGTCCTTCTAATTGCTCTACCAAATAGAGTGGGAACAGAAAACACAACCAGATCAGTTTTCGAGAGATTGACGTGCAACCCCTTTTCAACATTCCAAACTTCCACTATATTAAGTGCGTTCTGCATCAGATCAACTAAGACGTTCAGGTATTTCCCAGAAACTGTCAAAACGAGATCAGCCGCGTAGCTTTGCACGATGAACCCAGATCGCTGCAATTTAACAAGTAATTCATCAATAACTATGAGCCAAAGCAAGGGTGAGAGTACTCTTCCTTGCGGGCAGCCTATTGGCTACTTTGACAGACACTGATGAACCATCTAACTCAGTCTCAATTATACGGGATTTGAGCATTGATTCGATGAATCTAACAATGGTTTGATTAATATTAAAATTGGTACACGCACTCGTGATCGAAGAAAACGAAGTGCTATCAAAAGCTCCCGCAATGTCCAGGAAGGTACCTAAAAGAAACTCTTTGTAATTAAGTGATCTTTCGATTCTAGTTACGAGTTCATGTAGAGCAGTTTCGCAGGACTTGCCAGCTCTGTAAGCATGTTGCATGTTACTGAGTGGTGAAGTAGTTAAATAGTTATTATTTTTTATATACAAGGTGGAAGTCGCAAACCTCCAAGAAGTTCTTGTTGGTCATCCCTCTTATCAAAATACATTGGTTGGTAAACGGGCAAAGAGTATAACATAGCTTTGTATTCGGTTAAGTGTCTCAATTCAAGCAAAATAGATTATTGTTCTAAACTACCCCCTTTTTAATTTTTATATACAAGGTGGATGTCCCATACTTCCCAGAAGTTCTTGTTGGTCATCCCTCTTATCAAAATACATTGGTTGGTAAACGGATTGATTTATTTTAAACCGCCTAAATGACTACTATTAAATATGTAAACAAACTAACACATACACGTTTTTCAAAAGGTTAGTATGATTTTAGTAAAAACTTCACACTCATGCATATATAGGCTTGTGAAGATTTTACTAAATCTTTACTATTTATAAATTACGTGATTTAGTAAAAAATAGTAAAAACTTCACTCGCATCTAAATATTGATATACGAATGGATGTAGCAGCAAAAAAATCGTATGGGGATGGTACAGTAAGCATTGTCATTGACTCTGGATTTTTGGGATGTCAGTTCAAACCCCGATTAGGGTTGAACATTTTAATTTTTATTTCTCCTTAAAATATAGAATTTCCTCCATTCAATTGGCAAGTATAAAAGATGGATGTAGCAGAACTAAATTTGTACGGCGATAGTCCAGTAAGTAGATTCTTTGACTATGGCTACTTGCACGTCAGTTGCAGCGGCGGTTGGGGTCCACATTTTTTAATTTAATTTCTTCTTAAAACTTAAACTGCCTTCGTTTCAATTTTCTTCGTTTAGGTGGTAAGTATAAAAGATGGATGTAGCAGGAATAAATATGTATTGCGATGGTCCAGTAAGCATAGCCGTTGGCTTTGGATTCGTGGACCACAGTTCAAGCCTAGGTTACGGAGAATTATTTTTAAATTTAATTGCAAATTGGTCTTACCTTCATTGAATTCTGCTCTCTTGTTAAATCAAAACAGAAAAAATGTTGAATTTTAAGAAAATTTCCATAATATTTTCGTATTTTAAATACTTTGCCTATTACTTAAAAAAAAAAATAGATGATTTTTGGAAATTTTCATAGATTTCAATTTTTTTTGTTTTGATTTAACAGGCGAGCAGAATTCAATGAAGATAAGACTCATTTGACAATGAATTAAAAATAAACTTGACTGTACGTAGGCTTAAACTCTAGTCCACGAAATCAAAGTCAATCACTCTGCTCACTGGACTACACTCGTACAGTTATAATACGCTACATCGATCTTTTGTACTTGGCACTTGAATGAAGAAAATTGAAATTTTTTTGTGATGATCCAGTTTGTTTTTAGCTTTAAAATGATTTAAAATTAAAATTTAGAATTTGGAATCTAAATTTAAATTTAAATTATGGTATTATTCTTAATGCCATAATCTAAGTTCTGAATATTTGTGAACCTCAGATTCCACAAACAAAAAGTACAAATGTTCAAGATTGAATATTTTCAAAACAAATCGGTTCATACTTCCAAATTTTTATAATAAGAATCCTTAATCTAAAAATATTCTTTATTTAAAATTTAAATTAAACTTAAACTGCCTTCGTGAAAGATTAAAGTATCATCCCCATGGTGCATTCAGTTTTAGCAAAAATTTGTAAATAGTTTAAAAGAGCTGAGTTAAGGCCACTAATCCCAATTAGGTTAGATATACTTTTCTATATTCCCTCACAACTCACAACTCCTAGGGACTCGAAATATTTAAATATTTAAAGCAATTTTCATTAATTGGTCCAGAATTCTGGTATCTTCTCCTTCAGTTTTGCGATTATATTGTTCCAGGTTTTATTGCACTTTGAAAGATCTTCTAATCATGGAGATGTGATCTATGTACTGGTCTGGATATACTTATATCCTCTAGTGATGTTATAAATAGCTCTTTATCAAAAGTATTGTCTTTCAACCATCTTTTTCTATTTTAGTTACTTTACTCGTCGCTTTTCCGCCGCTCTGATAATCTCGCATATTATCCATGGCTAGATAATTACTGTGCGTAGTGACTAATAGCCTATGGTACGAGCTATACCGTTGTACATGAAGGTAGTCTCTACAGTTTAGACGATGGTTCCTCCTCTAAACGTTTGTTTTGGACCTGTGTTCATTAGTGATACCTTCTAGAGCAGTCCCATTCAGGTGCTCAGAAATCTTATCCCAAATCGTAGCGTAATCCGTTAAACCAGTGCTAGAGGGTATACCACAGCCATTCGGCCTCGGATAAACCAACGTTTACATGTAGAAAAGTTTATCGCAGCTCCATTCCGCTGCTTTACCAAATAGCTAGCGGGCTTATATTGGTATATGGTTTAGTTAAAATTAAAATCTCACCTATGTACAGCCCATACAAATTTTAATTTTGGGCCTTACTGTGTTAACAATTTGGCTCCAACGGTTTAGATCCTTAGATTGTCTTAGACAATCTGTAGAAGGCAACAGAGTTCTTTACACCGTGGATCCTCTGTGCCTACCATATGGTATGCTCCTTCCAGAGATCGTTGCACAAATCGTTCCAAATCAGTACGCAGAACATGACCGAGCCAGCGTACTACCTGAGATCTTATTTCATATACAATATCGGGGATCTTCATCAGATCTCGGATCTCGATATTGTACAGAGCTCGGTATGTACCATCCGTAAATCACACGCATGATTTTTATCTCAATTGTACGGAGCAATCTCTCGTACTTATCCGTCAGCGCCCAACTTCCAATAACGCTTATGTCATTTGCTTACCAATTTACGTCGTACCAATTTTTGTGGCATTCCTAGGTATTCCATGGCAGATTTGTATGCTGTGAAAAGGAGAGCAGTAACTTGTATGCTGTGTAAAAGAGAGCTACACCGCGATAATTCTCATACTTCATGTAGTCTCACTTCTTGCTGATGGAGCATATCGCGGCCACTTTCTATTCATCAGGCATAACTTTGGTTCGCCATACTAATCGAATATTCGAGGTCGAAAAGACAGTTCCACAAAGAATCCCCTCCAAATATCCAGAGCTCCTTATTAATGCAGTCCATTCCAGGTGAGCGGCTTCGTTTCAATCTCTGCATGGACTAAGTGAATTCTTTATGGGATGGTTTCTCAGTGCATATATCTGCAGTCTGTATTAGAGGTGGCTCAACAACAATCTGTGACGCATGATGAAGTACTGATGTTGACACAGAGGTTTCCATCCCTGTCCCGAATGTCTGTTGACGCAGGCCTGAAAGTATGGCGCAATTTAGTAATTCCTTTAAAGATATTCCATGAACTGCGCTGATTGTTGAATAGTTGTAGTTTCAAAATCCCGGGCTTCCACCATTCTCGCTTCTTCCGTCCTACAAATCCGCTTAGCTGCCCTTCTAGCAAGAGCAGCCTTGTTTTACTCGCGATTGTGAGACATTGTTGCCCATTTCACTATGGGCTATATTTTGTTGCTCGGCTGCAAGACGACACTCGTCGACACAAACCGAACATTTTTGGGTCTAACTTTCACTATGCCTAAATTTTGTTGAGCAACACTGACAACTGAGGTTTTCAGTACCTCCCAGACAGTGTTCACACAGTCAGACTGGCCATTAGCTTCCTCAATGTTACCGCTGACTTTTTCACTTGCGGCCTAATAAGAAATCCACCTCCAAGATTTTCGTGGTCATCTCCACTGTAGAGCAACGTTTAGCTTTGGGAAACATAGTCAACCGTTTAGTCGCCTCGTTATGATACTGTGGTGGTAATCTTGGGAAACATGTTCGTGCAAATTAATGAGTAGACATGCAGGAGACACTTAAGTGCCCCCGGCCAAAGGGTACTGGGTCCAACATTAGACATAATAGAACTTACCTAAGGAATGTCTGAAATTCAGACCTCTAATTATTCTTTATGTTTAGAGTTGGCTGTAGTAAGGGTAAATTGCCACGTCACCAAGAGCATGTGGCTCAACCGACTGTGGACTGCGAGTCTGTAAATAAATTAAAAAAATCTATTAACCGAGGCTTGAACTCGATCAATACCACAACTCCAATCACACTGTTTACTTTACCACCTCACCAACGCCGTATGTCTATGTAGTGCTTTAAACATTCTTTATACCTACCATTTGAATATAAAAAATTGAAAATTTTAGCAATGGCAATGGACTCTGCTTATTTAACCATCGCCGTACAATTTCATTACTGTTGCCCCAATACCCAATATCTGCCATTTGAATGGAGAATATTAAATGTAGAATCTATCAGAAGTTGTAATTGAACCAATTTGTCAGAAGGGATTAATAACTTAAAAAAGTTTTCGCAGCGCCGTCCGGCGGAAAGGGATTTCCAGCTTGATCATGTTTTGGCTCATCCTGATTCCTTGTCAATTTGTAAAATGAATACAACAATAACAATGACAAACGTTTTTTATCCGTTGTCGATACAATTCGATCGTTACTAATTTGGTTACACAATTCTGGTGATTCATCAGCTCCTTCGCCACAATGTTCCCACCCATCGCATAAAAACAAATTATGTATACAAAGTTTACTACCCGGACATTGGAAGTCTTGAGGTGACTTACAACAATCAGCTTCATCGTGTCCATCAACACAATGGGTTGTGCCATCACAAACCAATGCTTTATCGATACAATCACCGGTTTGATGTTTAAATTGATTTTTGCCACACAACGGACATCCCGCTTCATTCGATTCATCAGGACAATCCAATTGTCAATACAATATTTATTAGGCCTGGAATTCTCCGATGGCGACGTTGCGGCACATGTGAAATGATCTGGTCCACAAACCGGTATAGAGCACCACAATTTTTCTTATCGTCCAATTTTCGTAATCCTTGTGGACACGAACAAACGTCCCGCTCTTTATTCTCCGGCCCGAGTAACGTGTATGATTCCGAAGTGTTTTTTGATCGACTATTGAAACTGCTATAATATCGGTAATCTGATAGCGATTAAGATCGGGCGTTCGATTATTTCCGTCAATTATAGCTCGTCCGGTTTTACCTTTCTCATCCACCTAGTATATAAATCCGTCGAGAGATGCAATCGACGAGATTTGATTGGTGAAAGAAAATTTTGCCTAAAATGAGTGTCCACCGTAATCGCAGTCACAGACTCCTTGTAGCAGGACGGTACTGCGTGCTAACATCTGTCAAAAACAGCAAACGTTTCATTTGATGATTTGCCAAGTTATGCGGTTTTTCAGTTTCACCTATGGTATATGACTGAGAACACGACCAAAACAGCAATCGACCAATTGGATCAATTGCCAAGTCGTATGGTACACTTTTACCTTCGATCCGATAGATACACGGTGTGTCACGGGATCATAGTCGACCGCCTTTATATTTTTATATAGGTGAATCAGAGTCGTGTTATGCTCTCCTTTCTTTCCGAGTCCTTGCACCGTAAAAACATTTTCCAATTCTCCCTCATGTTGTCTTTTTTTATTGACTATCATCGACTTCCCCTAGCATTTTATACCTACTGCCAGGTAAGTCGATGCAGCTGCCTCTTACAAGAGTTTTGGTCCATGAGTTATATTTTATTTCCCACATACCCGAGTTATTAAAAGAAACAATAATTTTATTTACTGCAACACACAACTTTTAATTTTTAATTCCAGAGTACAAGCGATGACACGTACTGCCCCATTATATGTGGTACGATGGAAATCACAGCATGCCCGTGTTAATCCTAGATCGGGCGCACCAACACCAGCACCAAATACTGTATCAAAATCATCACGATTGCCATCATTAAATAATTTAATTTTTCTTAAATTTTTAATTATATTTTTTCTAAGAAAACTTAAAATATTTTAAAACAATTTTAAGTTTAAACAAGAAAAAACAAATTAATAGGGAATTAAAAATTAAGGAATGAGGTTGATTGAATTTATATATATATATATATATATATATATATATATATATATATATAAAACCAAGATCTACCAATAATTGAATCTATATATATATATATATATATATATATATATATATATATATATATATATATATATATATATATATATATATATATATATATATATATATATATATATATATATATATATATATATATATATATATATATATAATTATATATAGTTGGTTTTTAATTATTTTATTTTTAATTAATTTAAATTTGTTATTAATTTTTACCTATTTTATTTATTATATGTAAGTTCCATGGAATAGTTTTTAGAATTGAGCGATCATGCTCCGTCCATATAAAATTTTTTAAAAGACACAAAACATGTTAAAAAGATACATAAATAAAACACATATTAGCGCATTCTTCTATTTAAGTTCCCGTCGACTGACGAGAATTATGATATATATGAATCGCACGATCGCACCATTAATTGTGAGCGATACATTACATAAATCACCAATAATATCGTTCATTCAATTAATAGAATTACCTCATTCTCATGAATTATTTTTATTGATTGTGGTTCATCAACAAAATATATTAATATAAACAAATATATAAAAATTGTATATAATGAACTATTCTATATATATATCCTAATATATAACTTATATACATATATTGACCGAGAATTTCCATTTGGTTAAATCATTCGAATAATTCGAATTTAATAGTGGACAAAACCTTTTAATTTTTTCATTAAAATCCTATAATTGGTGTAAAGTTCTATACTTATGTCTTGTGACTGAATAACAACAGTTTCGAAACCATGGTTTTTAAATCCGGTATACGAAACCAGGTTTGCAAAACTAGATTTTTGTAACCATGATTTTTAAACCCATAATTTCGAAATTAGGTTCTCGAAACCATGATTTCCGGACATTGTTTTTGAAACCATGATTTCGAAACCAAGTTTACGAAACCATGATTTCCTTGTTAGTGGCAACCAATGATCAAACGCTTTTCCAGTTACTCTTCGTAATTGTGTAATGGCTTGTGACTGAATAACAAAAGTTTCGAAACCATGGTTTTTAAATTTGGTATACGAAACCAGGTAGGGTTTTGTAACCATGATTTTTAAACCTGGATTTTGCAATCATGTTTTCGAAATCATGTTTCAAACCATGATTTCCGAACTGTGTTTTCGAAACCGATTTCAAAACCAGGGTTTCAGTAAACATGATTTCGAAACCAATGCCTTGTTGGTGGGGACCAATGTCCAAACGCTTTTCAAGTTACTCTGCATCACGATAATAAACAACAGTTGGCTTAATACTCAGTTTCCAATCAAAGTTCGATGAACTTTAACATATGTCGTGCTTGATTAAAACTCAGGTACAATTCAACGTTCTTAATCGAAATTTAATGATGCAAAAGAATGCATGTTTTGGTCGTCCAGAAGATGTGTTGCAATGAACGTATATTTTTAGAGCTGCAGTTGATCCTCATGGACGATCACCTAAAAATTTTTGTTCGGTTGCTGTGTGAAGCATTATTTTAGGCATGTCCATGTCAATTTACACAAACATTTTGTATGTTTGATCAGGATCCGAATATTATTTTGTATGTGATTTAATATTTAGCGATCGTAGATACTAAATCATTATTCGAATTTAATATTGGAGCGATGCATGATATATGAGATTATTACCAGCGACTAGGGTTTGTTCGTAATAGATTTGAATTTTTTTAAAAAAATTCTCATACCGTTATCATGTTCGAATGGTTTGAATGTTATTTAAACTATAAATAATTTAAAATAAGGTGATCCACGCGATCAGAATGACTATTCGATATTAACTTTATTATCTGTATACATTATATAAAATGGTTCATTGTATAAGGTCAATCTTCATATATAATCTACAATTTTTTACCTAGCCTTGACACTAAAACCTCCTATTAGTATATAGCGGCATCTGTTACTATAACCACAGTGCGGACAGGAGTTTAAATAATGGAGATGCGTTACATAGGAATCAAGTAATTATGATCCGGGTGTTTCCGCCTATGGGATCTCTCTCCCATTCAGGGTCTTAACTATTCTCTGTACATGTTCAGCATGCAATATAAATATTCATTTGCTTTCACATAATTATAATTTAAAATAGCATGATTTTGAAACCTTGATTTCGAAACTAAATTATGATTTCAAACCAAAATTTTTAAACCTTGTTTTCGAAACCAAAATTTCGAAACAAAGATTGCTAAAGCATGATTTTGAAACCAGGTTTTCCAGGAACCATCGTTCGATTTCCCCAATCCATCCTTTTCAATAAAATTGTTCTCGGATTCGATGTTTGGTGTTCCTTACACCAAAGTATCATGCCCTGAAGACCACAAAGTCTCAACAATGATGGATGTATATCCCCATGTTAAGGGCCTCCTGAACTTTTATCGTTGAGTCGATTTTGCTTGGTATTTGAGGGCATGCTTTGGACCGTCTACCGTGATTTCAAAAGGTATTATAAATTTTGAAACCTGTTGTTCGATGGTGGCAATGGTTTCACTATATCCATATGTCTTCTGGAACACTGATACAGGAAAAATCCCTATCCGATTATTTGGGTGGGATATGCCATGCATAGTATCGAGCAATACATGTCTGTTGTTGTTTCACCAGAAGTTTTAAATTCTGGACGGATGATTTGTTCTAATTTGAAATTGTTGGAACTCCTATGCGCGATGAATTGTCCACTAGTTGTAGTAATTCATCATCAGATTATTGTGTCTGAGCTAGATCTTTAAGATCTAGATTGGCGGAGTCTATTATTGAAACCAAATTCTGTTTTACCTTTTACCAAAAATTCCAAAGGTTGCCAACAATTTACTGATACTACCGCACTACCAGACGGGCCAAGAAAAACACATTTTGTTGCCAAATGAGCATTAATTGGAGACAGTGTTTCGATGGTAGTAATGGTCACCATCCCGCTGAATCGCTGAATTTGTTGGATTGAAGTTGGTGTGGGAAATTTTTCCGGAAATTGCATTTTGAGTTGTTTCAGTTATTGCCGGTACGTTTTGTTGTTTTAGTTGTTTTCGGCACGTCTTCGGGCGCAATTGAGGAAAAATAATAAGCTCTGACTAAATCAATTTTGGAAAACACACCACATCCATTTATGGGTGCATTGAAATTTATTGAATATGAGGTTGAGAGGTTGAAGGTTCCGAGGGAGAAATTGTCGCCACACTGGGTGTCGTGACGCTTATTTCCCATTGCAGTAAGTGCAACAATGATGACTTGCGATAGTTTTTCGAAACCAGTTTGCAATCGAAATATAACTCGCTGGGTTCTCGATCACCCAATTCCGCCTTTTCTAGTAATTTCAAATTTCAATAAAATCATTCAAAAAGCGTCAATTCTTTTTTTTTTGTAAAACTCAACCGTAATTCATATGAAACATACAAGCCTCAGTCTTATAAATTAGTTCTATTACTCTCTTCAATCGGACACCCGCTGAATCAGCTGATACTAAAATATAAATTACTGTTTTTCCCCTTTTCTGTAAATTTCGACACATCATTTAGTAATACATGCTGAATAGGTATACGATTCCATCACCCGAAATGCCACGGAATAACAGATGCCCCTACACTATACCACCTTATACATAACAGTTAACTAGATACGTTTAAGTAGCGCCTAATATAATTTACATAAATTATGCCATAGAATTTCTGATCACCTAAAAATCAACGACTCATTCTACTACATATACATATACGAGTATATATCGGGCTATACACGGATCATTTTCTATGGCAATACTACTACATACTACTACTATAATATGGGGCAGTGACCATGCCTCTCTAGGATAGAAAATTACAATAGAAAATGTATTTATGTTTAATAAAATAAAAATTAAAATAAATATTAAAAAAAAAAAATCTGTAAAATTTATAAAAAAAAAAAAATTAAAAATTGTTATATAATTTTGTATTACATAATGTACTGTTACGTTTCCTATATACATATCGCCATCTTGTCCATAAAACATCTACTATAAAAACCTCCTCTTCTATATTCCGTTACCCACCACCAAATCCATATTTTATGACAATAACCTATATAAAAAAAAATGGTTTATCAAAATACCATAAAATGGTGACCCATAACTTTCAGACATTCATTTCATACATTCCTCCATTTTATAAATTATTACTGTTAATTATGTTATTTTATTTATATACATAAATTTGTTACAGATACACACACACACATACCCACACGCTCACACACACATACATACAAACACGTTTTCACGTCAATTATATAAACTACCAAATCTAAGAAAAATTTACTAAATTTAATAAAAATGACGCTGATAACAAAGCGCGCGCCACTCTTTTGATTTTATATTTAAATTTTTCGTTTCTTTTTTGGTGTTTTCGTCCGCCATTTTATGTTTTATTTTTGTTTTTAAATGATAATGATACTATTAATAATAAATAAATAAAAACCTAAAAACGCTTAATAGAATTATAATAAAAAGTAAAACACAAGAAAAAAAGAGACAAAAAATAATTTTAAGCAATAGAATTTTTTTATTTTTTATTTTTTTTAAATAACAAAAGAACCGTTGTGTATAACTGAACATAATTGACTTACTATTATAATATAAAACTACGTTTTTATACGTCTTACGTTTTCTGTTTCATTTAAGAAAAGTTTCGTTTTTCAAATTATGATTTTTAACTTATAAGTTTTTGTTTTTTTCTTATAAATAGAAAATAAAGAAAATTGTATGAAAAATTATATAAAAAAAATAACAAAAAAGTATATTTTATACGCGTTTTTATTCGTACTCTTCCATGTAGTCCCCTCTCACGGAGCAAACGATCCAGGACCGATCCAGAATTTGAAATAATTAAATACAACGGAGCTGGAGGAAGTAGAAGACTTGGTGACACCTATACATTTAACTTAGGTTAGGTTAGGTAAGGGTGCCCGTCCTAAGAGACTAGCAAAAACGCAAAAATTGGGTCGTAGCTGTACCACATTTGAGCTACCTCCTCTTCACTAGTTGAACCATTCTGAGTTTACAAAGAATCGTTTAAAGCCCCTGACATCGATCTTAGTAAGATCCGTCAGGTCGTCCAGATGGGAAGTTCCCATAAATTTTATTCCGCTGTTCGCTAGACTAGGACAGGCGCAGAGCAGATGGAACAGACTTTCCTCTTCCTTCTCATCACCACAGCTACGGCAGAAATCAGTGGCGGAGGCACCCACCCTGCTCGCATGTACCCAGTTAGGAAAATGTCCCGTAATAGCTACCACGACCATACCAATGTGGTGCCGTCGAAGTGATATCAGTTGGCCGGATCTGGGCCGGTCAAGTCAATGCTAGATTTGCCTGGTTATTGCACACGGACTAGCGTTAGACCATCTGACGTTCGTTTGTTTTATTGAAAGATCCAATTTAGTAAAATGAAAGAGAATCTCCAGAGCTTGAGTAGGTTTGCTCCTGAGGGCTCCACTTATACACAAGCAGGCCGAGTTTTTGGACTTTTATCAATAGTTTCAGGTTAGCCATAGTTTTCAACGCTGGATACCAAACAACAACCTCATACCGAAGTATAGGTTTGACCACTGAGACGTAGAGCCAGTGTATTATGTGGGGCTCCATACCCCATCTCTTTCCAATGACATTTTTACAGGAGTAGAACACTATGGCACGATCTTGCCTCTGACGGAAAGGCCCCCAGTCTGACATTGCTAAAGATCTCCTCTATATCCTAGAAAGTTACCATTGAATATTTCTTATATTCAAGTGATTTCTTAATCGAACCAATAAGGGAATGAAGAGCGGTTTCCACCGATCGTCCCTTACAGTACGCATGTTGAGATTTCGACAGCTCGTCAGGCTTGATTGAGCCTCTGATGTAAGCCTTTATTTGTCTTTCTAGTGATATTAATAGAAAAGAGGATAAACTTATGGGCCTAAAGTCTTTGGGATAGCAATGAGACCATTTTCCCGCCTAGGGTACAAATATTACATCAATCCGTTTTCTAGGAATGAGATAAACTTCTAACCTGCCTTTGAAGATGACTTCCATTCAGGGTATAGTGTTAAGTCAATAGTTCGCTGGATATCCGCAGGGATAATGCCATCATGTTTATTGTCAATAGGGTTTTCTGCCTATTTACTATATGACTTACTGGGTCTACACCTATATTTATCATGGGTTTTAACCATGGTTGTACCATGGTAGTACCGAGCACTCCGGGAAATGCGTATCTAGTAGTAGTTCCAAGGATGCCGCACTAAACGTAGTCCATGAACCATCCGGTCGTTGTAGATAACTCGGGATGGAATGACAAGAACATAGTACTTTGCGTAGCATGGCTGCCTCCAGGCCCTTGTTTTGGCTGCTCCTTGCTCGTACTTGTAAATTTTAAGGACTTCCTTATAGCAGTCCCACTCTGCAGCAGGATTTGTGTTCCTCATTGTCTTGATTAGTCTCCTGCATTTCGTACTAGTACCTTGGAGTTTTCTCGACCACCAGGATGGCCGAGACTTACCCAAAGGCCTACTGATAGGACATGCACCTAACATAGCTTTGTTAAAAGCATCAGATAGCTGGGTTACTAGAACATAAAGCTCCTCATGTTTCTGCGTTCACATCCTCTAACTTGTCAATCCTCCAAGTGGATGTTGGCAGAACCGGATTGCTGATTTGCAGCATTTCCAGGATCTCCTTCTGGTTACTTGGTTCCGCAGGGATCCAGGCTGGTGGCCTGCAGGGAAATTCTTCCCTCGTATTTACTTCCACTAGACTTCATCTAGGCCTGCCTATCGCCTTTTTGTCGAGGGTCACCAACCTTTTGTCGGCACAGGTAGTCAGTTTTACGTGACCTCTTACGTGATTGATCTTGGAAATCATGCACCAGGCTCTATTTCTGGTTTGGTAGTTCGATAATTGTGAGCCAGCATTCGTGCCTTTGCCCCTCTGGTTTTGAGGGGCCAGCCTCGATTATGCTTATGCCCCGTGTTGCGCTTTGGAAACCGGGCTATAGACCAATGTCTCCGCAGCAATAGATTCCGGGTTTTTAAGAGTGTCGCTCTCTTTTTGCTTTAAGGACGTCCACCTATGCAGAGATCCGCAATATACAAGTAAGGCTGCATGATCAGGAGGGCGCCAAGTATCCGAATACACAGTTAGAGACGGCGCTAATTTTTAGACGGTCCCCCAGCCTGGTCGGTTATCAGCACGGTTCGGTTAACATCTTAACCGAGCCCAGTTATTTAGTGCCGTGTTTTCGCCTAGTACACCGTACCATGGTGTACTGGTTGCCCGGTGGTCACCACGGGGAGGTAACACGCACGCTTGTGTAAGCTGCAAGATATGGAGCTAGCAACAAGTACCAACTTGATTCCCCCAAGACAGCTTCGCACCAGGCTTTCCTGCTTGCTGTTAATGAAGTTCCAGAACTCTGGGACTTGATGTCAACGTTTGCTCGATTCGCACTATACATCATTGTTGTAGAGGAACCAGTTAAAGGTTTTGAATCCAACAAAATTGGGATACTATTCTACGCCGTACAACCAATATACAGCAAATGTAACCTGTAGCGTCTAAGTGGGGGTATAAGTGGGGTCCTCAGGAGCACACCTATACCCAAACTCTAGATATTCTCTTTCACCTCACACTCTTGGATCTTGCTTGCATCTTATACAGCTATTTGGCTCAATTCCATATCTATGTGGACCTGTAACAATATAGGGCACTCATATATCCTGTGCAACAGGAGTAGTCCTGAAACTACCGACTACGCTATCCCGTCGCCATCTGTTGAGGTGAAATTCCAATCTGAGTTTCGGTTTGAGAAGGTTATGGACAATGAGTCGCTAAGCTTCTCACGGATAGCTTAAAAATGGATAGATGGGTTGGCTGTGGGGTATTCTGTGAGGCACTAGGGGTCAACTTTTATCAGATTTTCAGAGAGATTTTCAACGAAACCCGATCTAGATTCTTAGTTGCATGGAAGTCGGCGTATAATAAAATGGCCGGTTCGTCGACAAGATGCCGTTGTTTGTGACCACTTGAAACAAAACCAATATCTTGAGTCTCGACTGGTTTGAGCCTGGCAATCTTCATCCAAAGGGTACATACCAGTTCGTACTTAACTCGCCCTTCGTGTACCAATCGAAGAGGGGCTGCAGAAGATGTAAAACCAACGAAACTTAGTCCCTGTTTTTAAATCTGATGGAACAGTACGAGGATTACAAATCTGCCGTGGACAAACCGCTTTCTTTCCACTTATTTCCACTCATTTAGAAAATCTATATTTGCACAAATGGATTTAGTTCAAGCCTACCAGCAACTCAGCGTTGACAATGACTCCACCATGGTTCAAATCCAGTCGTTTTTCTCGGATATCAGAGCAACGTCAATGGTCTTTGTCCCACAAAATTGAAGCTATTCGAAATTCAGAGCCGCCGACGAACAGAGCCCATTTTCAGGCTTTTTATGGGCCCTTGCATTTTTATGCAAGTTGGTAATACTCTGTTCTTTCACGAGTGCTCTCATGGTATATGAGAGGATAAACATAAAAATCATTTGGGGTTCGACGCAATAAACTGAGTTGCATCAGGGATTGCCTTCACTGGGGTCATCGTACTATCGTCAGATTAAAATCCATGGCGCGGAGCTATGTTTGATAGCCAAAGATTGACGAGGACGTCGAAATGGTTGTTAGCTCCTGTAGGCCGTGCCAAAAATTTCGGCCCCAGTACATCTCAAGCATCTATACATTTCTAGAAGGAAGCAAAAAGACCTGAGCTGAGAGTACAACACTACAAAAAGTCCAGTTGAACTTCTTTTGTACCATCATATCGGGACTTATTTCCACCGTCTTAAACCTAAAAGCTTTGTGTTCTTGTACTTCCGGGTGGTATCCGTTCATGGGCAAACGTATTTTTTCGATAGTTAGTAACAGTGAAAGTATCAGACTCAGTGAAAGATTTATTTGGTGATTCAACATTTATTTTATAATTAAGAAACTAAAAAATGTCTAAACGATTTTAATTTTACCTATGCTTAATACTGGTTTTTGGCCAGCAACTATTTTTAATAAACTATCGAACCTCGAACAAGTAAAACAAGTATAAATGAAATAGTTTATGAATACTTTGAACACAGCTCTTGTATAGTTTGGCGAAAATATATATAAAAAAAAACTAAACTAAACTAGTTTTCTTTGAGCGAAACTATTAAATTTCCTCCCTCCACCCGTCTCGCCACAAAACCGAACACAAAACATGAATCCCCACTATTTTATACATAGCTGCATGTTTTGCTTGAGTTTACTTAATTCAATCGTCTATAAATCGTTGAAGAGATAATATATCGTGCGAGTTGTTTTTGAACAAAAACCATTGATCTAAGTAGTATTACGTAAAAAATGAAAGTTTTCTTAACAATTTTACTTTACACTGTTATAAATTTTCATTTGATTTCATCATACTCACCGTTTCAAGGGGTAAAATATGCATCGTACTCGAAACCGGTGAATCCGATCGTTGGGCAGCTGCCCGACACCCAAAATGTATTCGATCTTGTGTATCAATGGAAAATACTAGATTTCCGTTTTCCTACTAGGGAGCTACGGGATCAAGCATTGGAAACAGGGTAAGTTTTGATTTTTTCTTTATGATTTTTAACGATCGTATAATTTTTATTTTTCCGCAGGGAATATATACCGCAAAATAATTTACCATTAGGCTTGGATGTATGGCGTGATCGTCTTTTTATCACAACGCCACGATGGAAAAATGGAGTCCCCGCGTCTTTATCGTGGTTACCGTTGGCCAGTGATCAAAATAATAATTCACCACCGCTACTGCCGTACCCTAATTGGGCTGCACATTCCACAATTAGCCAACCAAATTGTCGTAAACTATTGTCCGTGTATAGGATATTCATTGATGAATGCCAGCGGCTATGGGTACTTGATGCGGGCATGGTGAACGCAACAATTCTGCCAAATCAACTTTGTCTACCAAAAATTGTGATTTATGATTTAAATACGGACCAAGAGCTCGGACAATACGAATTGCCGAGTGTCCAAGTAAAGGAAGATTCGTTGCACACGAATATCATTGTGGATGTTCGAAATGGTCAGTGTAATGATGCGCATGCCTATATCGCTGATGTATGGCGTAATGGTATTGTGGTGTACAGTTTAGCGAAAAATCGAAGTTGGCGAACAACTTCGCATTTATACTTGCCAACCCCGGCAGCCGCCGATTATACGCTACATGGTTTGAATTTCCAGTGGACAGACGGCGTTTTCGGAACCACCCTGTCGCCGGTCAATCAATACGGCGATCGTACCCTCTACTATCATGCAATGTCCAGTTTCACGGAATATACAGTACTCGCGTCAGTCTTACAAAATGAAACGCTCTGGACCGTTGACAGTGGATTAGCGTCTGCATTCCAGCCGATTGGGACCCGAGGACCAAACGGACAATCATCAACATCCGGAATCGATCGTAACAATGTAATGTTCTATAATTTAGTTGTACAGGATGCGGTCGGTTGCTGGGATACGCGTAAACCGTATTCACCTGAGCAATTGGGAATCGTTGAACGGAATTCAACCACGCTGATATTTCCGAACGACTTGAAAGTCGATCATGAAGATGATCAAGGAATCTGGGTGCTTAGTAATCGATTGCCGACGTATTTGTATGCTCAACTCAATTTCAACGATGTAAATTTCCGAATTCAACGTGCAGGGGTTTTTCAGGCGGTACAGGGTACAATTTGTGATCCACGAATTGCTCCAGTTTTACCGATCGGTGATAAATGTTATTAATGAGCGCGGGGTTTGGAAATAAATTTGTTAAATTGTATATATTGAAAATAATTTGTTTAATTTTAAGAATTGCACAAGCTGTGGAGTAACATTTTGTGACAGAGCTAACGAAACGCGATGACCAATGCCAAGTTCAAATTTAATTTAATTAGGAAGTTAATTTATTTGTTTTTGTATTTCATAAAATTTGAAAGCAAAAATTTTATAAAAAAGTGAAAACATGATCACCTTGAGGTAACCACAGTTTTTATATCAATCAGCCTGGTATTAAGACTCCCACTCACCTTAACTAATTTAGACCATTATGATACATCGACCGATGCTTAGCCTTGGTCTGTTTATTGCTATTTTTTGGAATTGCGTTGAATTTTGTAAACAATTAATTGCGTATACAGTAAGACATGAAAAGTTTTTGAATTCGAACCCAGAAAGATGAATATCGACATCTTGTGATAGAAAAAAGAAATCTATTTTGGGTGTGTTTCACGGGTTTCGCGTTTGATGATATTTTTTCTCTGTTTGGCATAAATAGTTTTTCATTTTAGTATCTCAGTTTAAAATCAACATAACTCATCAATTTCGATCCGAAACGTTGCAGCAAGTTATAAACGAATTTGTCAGAGATTTAGATTTTGTGTTCGTCTAAGGCCTGAGTAATTCCTACGTTTACTCACAAATGACACAAATGATCACTAACGCATCAAGACGTAAGCCGTTGGGCCAAATTTTACTTATATACTGCCAATAATGCAAAGTACAGAGACACACAAATCACCACTTGAGCAGCACGTTGTTAATTAAGAAAAAGTCAGAATTACTATTCGCCAAGCTGCTGCGGATAGTTAAAGTAGAACCGAATTTGGATGGTCTTGTTGCTGGAACTATAAAGCATGGGAACTCATCCATAAACATCAATATTCCGAGGCTAAAGATGTTTGCGTTGTTTAATTACGTACAACTCCTTACTGAGGAACACAAACTGCAGTAATTAGTCTCCCAAGTAGTATGACCGAGAAATTGTGACCCGGAGGACAAAGTCTGAATTGAATGAATGAATTGCCGAACTCGAGAGAAAATAGAAATTATAAAACGGTTCGGCTATGGGTACCATGCATCAAACTACATAGGAGTGGAAACCTTTATCAGAAGAAATCGAAATACATATAACCGCACATGATTGGTAGCTTGCCAATTGTGTGTGAACAATACATATAGATACCTGGATAAGAGGGCTATTGGACAACGGATTCATGGGACTGCTGTGTTGGTGTGTGGTAATCACCAAATTACAGAGATTGCTAGTATAGTGTTGAAACTGGTGTTGTCACAGTCAAAAATGTAAAACCTTCGTTGATTGACCAACGAATAACGCGCGGAATCGAAATCCATTGCTGATAGCTGGCGACTTTAATGCATGTCCTGGGGAATAACAAGTCGCATAACAACTAACAAAAGTACTGCTCTTAGAAGCCTTAGCAAATCTACTGGTAGTATTAGTGAATCTGAAAAGCACACCTATGTCCTGCTTGAAACATGAATCGCGGTGTTTTCCTAAACGTAAGTTGAATTAATGTGTCCGAGATAATCCTAATCAGTTTCGTGCAGACCGTCACTCCGTATGCTTCTAAGAACACTTGTAGGCCTTAAAGATTCAACATCATGATGTTAAATTGCATGGAAGGATACAATTCAATTCTGTGTCAATAGTCCAGATGATCGGATGAATTTCATAATTTGTTTGTAGCACAAAATTGAGAAATTATGTTGACTTTCATGACATTTTGTACAGCTTTTTGGATTGACTTTCTGGCTGGTTTTTCATTGGTTTTAATGGTTGATGGTATATGTATTGGGAATAAACCGGTCAGCCTTCAGATTTTGTTAGAACCATAAATGCTTCGTTATCAACACTGATGCGGCATGATACACCATTTTTTTTTGTTTAGTTCTAAAAAATACCTTAAATTGCTCATCAGTTAGTGATATGTCAGTTCTGCTGACAAATTCCACCTTCTGGGATAACGAAGCTAAACGAACGAGTGCGATGAAGTCGATCGCGAAGATATAAGTAGACATCCTGTCCAGACAACGTACCGACTATCGCCCTGTTATCGGCGAATTAACTGCACAGGAGGGACCATTTGACCATAGATTGAAACTTTAGGTTTGGGTTTTTACTAAGATTTATGTATATGGTATGTAACCGTACGCCGGAAATCCCTTTTTTAGAAATCCAATTTTTTTATTTTTTTTATACTTGGATTTGATACTGTGCCATTTTGTGACTTTAGCTTAATACATACATTAAGCATTCGAAGCGTTTTCTGATGTAATTCACCAGAAATCCAATTTATTTACGTTAACTAATGGGCTACATTTATCAATATATTCTGGTTGTGCCACATTACTCACAACCAAGTAATTTTGCCACCCACGCTACATTTTTTCGGAAAACCCAACTTTTGCGATACTCGCTCGTGGTTGGTAATGGTTTTCACGTTTTTCAAGTATCAATTTGAAACAACAGTAAATGGTGAGGCATTGCAGACGTCTATTCTGGAACATGTTCGATATAATTACAACAAAATGATAAAGGCGCTGGATCGACGGTATGGAAGTGACCGAGAAATGTATCGTATGAAATTGAAGAGATTACTATCAAAAGCTCGAAAAGACTACAGGAATATCCATCAAATACGTCTTTCGATTACATGGATAGAATTAAGATGGACTATCACGAATTTTTGACAATCAAAAATCTAAAATCCGTAATTGGGATCCGATTGTGATGGTTCGTACCTCTATGAACAGGTCTGCGAGCCTGTAAATACTGCCTCAGGTATGATTTAGATGGTTCAGTTATTTCTACACATTTTAAATTCTTAAATCTATCAATAGTGATAGATTTAGGAATTAAATGTTATTTTCTGTAATCTAAGCTCATTTCCCCACAATCTATAAAAAATCTGGGTTTTTTTTGGTACCCGGATTATCGGATGATTATCGGTTCATTATATATCGGTTCATTATATAATGCGTGTTGCATTGCAGCCCGAATTTTACAATATCTGAAAATAGAGTCGCACGATCAAAACTCATCTAGTTTGCCATACTCTTGCTGATATTTTTTTTTTTTCAAGAGAGATTTTCTTACACACTAGACAAAATAAAATAAATCATAAAGTGTACAATGCGCTCATTATATGCGTAGTTTAAATCGTATATATAAGGTAATAAAATGTTCACGTCATCTCACACCTACTAACTGGAAAAAGAATCAATTTTATGTTCTTAAAAATTTCAAAATATTTTCATCGGTTCTAATTGTGCACACACACTCTAGATTAGAGCAATAATCCGCGCATCGTCTACAACCCATTCACAACCAATTCAGTCACAACCATATCATCATCACATAGAGAAAAATACAAAAAAAGAAAATATAAATTTTTATATTTAGATTGTTTACAAAAAATGAAAAAAGAAAATCCTGAAAAAAAAAATAATTCATTTCATTTTCCGCGCAAATTTAGTTTTTTTCTCGCGAAAACCTTTGCAATCCAACCGCCGCTGTATCAGGAGTTGATAATAAAATCGTATTACTTCCAATTGCCTTTTTTGCAACCCTGGTGAATGTTCTGTCTGGTAATTTCGTATATTGCGATTAGTGTAGGAGAGTTCAAGTCGTATGTTTTTCATATGCAATCAAATGATCTATGGTCGCAGACAATATTATATCCTATATCTATACAGACATACATCGAAATATTTTTGTATATTGCGGAAAAATAACAATAATAGAAAATAGATGAGTGTGTATGTTTGTATGTATATTCACGTACAGCGGTGCTAAACAATTTTTTTTTGAAGTTATTGAAATGTTATGAATGATTTAAAATTTAATCATAGACTGTTCCTGAATAGTCTAGAATTTACATCTACGTTAGTTTCTGTACGCAATCGTTACACTACCCGTAATCTTGATTCACCACAACCAGAATTCAATTCACTTAAACAAAACCGTCGTTTAGCTTGACTATGACAATGTATGGGTTATTCTTATGAATGTTGTAGATTCAGCGATAAACTCTTCCTGATACTTATACCTATTCTTATTACCTCTTATGACAGCATCCTCCCGTGTGGCTTCGTATTAACACAGTCTCTCCCGCCAATACCTCCTTTAATTGTTAAACTATTTCCGCCTCGCCACAATCTGATTACAGGAATGGAATAACAACTGACTTTCCGTAGTCCAATACCATTCAATATAACCGATGCACGTGACCTTGGATCTATTCTTTACTAATAAAGTGGATATATTTAAGGTTATAGAATCACCAATAAAATTTAAGATAACAATTTTCAATACCTAATGTTCGTTAAACTTTTCAAACACTCACATAGTGAAACACACGAAAAATTGTCGTATCAGTGGTAGATAATTTTTCGTGTGTTTCACTATGTGAGTACTTAGCAAGGTCAATCAAAATTTTGTATCAAATTTTTTTTTAGATTTTATGAAAAAAATTCTAGATACCAATTTTCGATACCTAATGTTCGTTAAACTTTTCAAACACTCACATAGTGAAACACACGAAAACTTGTCTTGTATCAGTGGTAGATAATTTTTCGTGTGTTTTACTAATTGAGTACTTAGCAAGGTCAACCAAAATTTTGTATCAAATTTTTTTTTTTGATCTTATAAAAGAAAAAAATCTAGATACCAATTTTTGGCCTTGCTTTACAGCATTCACATAGTGAAACACACGAAAAAATGTCTTGCATCGTGAGCTTGACAATTTTTGGAAATTTGATGATGAATTTTAATTTTTTTGTAATTTATTAAAATTGAGTGGAGGATTCGTCTGCCATATTTAGGCTCGGAAAGGAGAGTTCCAATTCCAGAGGGTTATTTATTTATTATGTTTTTGTGATCGTCTAAGATTTTTAAGCATTATTTGCAATATACGTCGCTCCACACATTACGATTATCAATCCCCTGAATTGTTATAGACATATATATAATTTTTTAACATGTCGGGAAAATTAGTATATTTGTATTTTTGTATATTTTTTAGGTTTTGCTGTTTTTCATTTTTATTATTATATTTTTTTTCGTTTGAGAGAGAGTGAGCAAATATTAAATTTAAATTTATTTTAAGACACAAAATTTTTAATCTTTCGTTTCTGTAGTAAACACCGCACATATAAAAATAGGGCTACCGTTAATGATAAGATATTTTGCTATATAGGCGCGCGCGAGAGAGACTTGTGCAATTTTATAAGCTTGCGGGATGTAGTTATGATTGGCCTCAATTAATACAGATTTGCAAATAAACTCAAGAAAAATATAGTTCTCTGTTTAATATTCAGAAATCGTATCCGTTTCTTGATAAATTTCGTATTCGTATGGTATTGTAAGATGTTGCTATACCATAAGCGCATTTTGTGTAACTGCTTTGTGCGGTTCTTCGCGTACTTCTCGATTTTGTTTTATATAAATACATATTATGTATATATATATGCGTCAAGACACAAAATTTTCTCTTGTGAACAAGAGGCAAAAATATAAGAAGAAAATTTTTTTTTGTAATACGACGAAATAAATAAATAAAAAAAAAATAATTTCCCAACTGTCTGCGTATTCTGTGTTTAGAGTAGTTGCCGTCCGAATCTTCGCGTTAAAGGTTCGTCTCTCTATATATACATACATATTGGTTTTATTTTTAGTTTTTTTTTTTTTTTTTTGGTAATTATTTTTATTGTTGTTGTTAAAATGTTTTCCGACTTTTTTGGAAAATATTCAAAAAAACAAAACTAAATACTAAATAAGTAAATTTGTAAGTAAAAAATATTTAATTTTATTATCTGAGTTTTCCTGTACAAAAAAAATTGTTTTGTGAAATTTGGTTGGAAAATTTTATAAATAGTTTTCATAAAAAAAAAAAAAAAAAAAATTTACAAATCCTAGGAAAATATACCAAAAATATCGTCTAGCTGATGATGATGATCATCATCATCACCGTAATCATCGCACAAAGTGATTTTATTTCGTTGTTTTTGTTTTTTATTATTATTTTGAGAAAATTGTGCTCTCTCTCGAGAAAAAAGTAAACACGATTTTTTTTGATAGTTTAGTTTATAAACAAAGTATTGATTTTCCACGAAAATTTCGTATACATAACATAATTTGGAGTAGCCTGACTGTCTCTCTCTCTATATATATATATATATATATATATATATATATATATATATATATATATATATATATATATATATATATATATATATATATATATATATATATATATATATATATATATATATATATATGTATATATATATATATATATATATATAATATATCCGTGTGATTCTCCTTCGAATGTGACGTCGAATAAACAAAAACTATTTTTTATCAATGGTAGTGTATATAGTTTTCCCCCGAAATATATATATATGTATATAGATATTAGTTTTTTTCCGGAAAAACAAAGCATACAATTGTGCAGTGTGAGATTTCATCAAATCTCAAAATTCTAAAAATAAAAAACCAAGAAAAATTAAATAATTTTCTTTTTTTAAAGTAAAATAGTTTCTCATGAAAATTTAGTTACACAACACAAATTATGTCCTAAATTTTCAATTTTTTATTTTCTAAATAATTTTTTTTTGGGTCAGTTTATAAAAAATCTTAATGCTCATATTTTTCCTCATTATATATTTACAGATTTTTCATGGAAATGTTATAAAATAATATAATGAAAATGTGGATGAAAAATAGTGAAGTGAAAATTTTTTGTTGACAAATTTTTTTTTATATATTTATCTATATATGTATATATACATATATATATATATATATATATATATATATATATATATATATATATATATATATATATATATATATACATATACATAATTTATATATATATATTATATACATATATACATAAATATATATTTATACATACATAAGGTGAAAAATTGTGAAAATATTTCGTAAGAAGTGAAAAATAATAAAAAAAAAAAAGTTTTGAAAAATGTTTATACCGGACACACTGAGAAGCTGTATGATTGAAACGGATGTGTCATCGTATCTTCAAACACCATCGTCAGGACAGGTGCTTGTGCTCTTCTGCTACCAACCAGCCGAAATCCATATCATATGTAATTAACATATGTCATTAACATAATGATGTTGTACCTGTACGTGTGTACGTTTCAAAAAACATAAAAAAAAAAAAAAAATTTTATTTTTTTTTTGGTCCCTTATGCAAATGAAAATGTGTAAAACGTGCAAAAGTGTCTAATCCTAAATATTTTTTCACCTTTGTGTCTATATATATATTATATTATATTATATATATATATATATATATATATATATATATATATATCTATATATATATATATATATATATATATATATATATATATATATATATATATATATATATGTATATATATATATATATCAGTGGTGCCCAAAATTCGAATAGCAAGTTCCTAAATTAAATTCCTTATTAATCTCTAATTTGTGAAATTCTGTATAAACAGCATTTGATTAGACACAAAAAATCACATCTTTCATGATCTCATAATCAAAATGAAATCTTAAAAAATCACTTTCACAATTATTTTACACTCGCATCGAATTCTAATCATGATATTTAGGATAGTTGGTCGATAAAATAAGTTTTATAAAATTTAAAAATTAAAAAATATTAAGAAATTCGGATAATTATGATCTTAAAAAAAATGTTGAATCTAAATTGGGTATCCAAAATTTAGTCGACCCGGCCAAGTACTCACCATAATAAAACACACGAAAAATTGTCGGGCACGGATGTAACTCAATTTTTCGTGTGTTGTACTATGTGGGGGACACGGAAAGATCAACTAAAATTTTTGGGGTTATAAATTTGGAAATTTAGTAGTTTAATGTTTTTTTAAAAATTTATCAATATGAAAAATTAGAAAATTCGCGAATTTGGAATTTACAAAATTAAGAAAGTTATGAAATTTAAATTAGCAAATTAGGAAAAACGGAAACTAAAGAAAATAAGAAATTTAGTACCAATTTAGTCGGCCCCGTTAAGTAATCACTATAGCAAAACACACGAAAAATTGTTGTGCACTGATGCAAGTGAATTTTTCGTATGTTTCACTATTTTTTGTATTGATCGTATATTTGAATATTGTATTTCATCTAGAATAGGGATTAAAAATTTGAAATTTTAGTTATTTACTTAAATTTTTTAAAAATTCGGAAATTACAAATTTTAGAATCCTAGTCAGACTGCGATTTAATATAGACATTTGGTCGACCCGGCCAAGAACTCACCATAGTAAAATACACGAAAAATTGTCTCAATAGGCTCAATTTTTGTGTGTTTTACTATGTGGATGACACGAAATTTAGCCGATCATGTTTGATCAGAGATTAATTTCATTTTTTAAATAGGAAGTAGCGGAGTTTAGGGTCGACTTTAAGGCACCACTGCGTTATCTACCTAATTTGTGATTTGACGATCGTGTTCAGTCACACGCACATTACAAATAATACTTATGATTTAGTTAATTTTTTTTTTTTATGTTTTTACATTGGTTTTTTTTTTTGTTTTCAAATCTTGAAACGATACACACGCTATATGTTCTCTGTCGTAACGCGCTATGGTTGTGGATCATGTTTTTTTTTTTATTGTACTTTAATTTTTTTGATAAATGTTTATGTCTCGATAAAGATAATCTGAATGTTTCTGGTTATAAACACAATAAGATCTCGTTTTTTTTTTGAGCTTTAATCGCGCGATGTATAACACACACACATACATACATACTTACACACACACACATATATATATTAATTGAGAAGATGTATTTTTTCCAAAAAAAAAAAAAAGGACCGAAATTTAAATTTTTTTTCCGCCATTGCGCAAACGGCTTTCTAAATCTTTAATACAAATATTTCTTCTAAATATCTAAAAATTTTGGTACACTGTGATTAAAATTCCGAAACGAATCAACGAATTTCTAATATATAATCTAACTTGCTTGCAATTTTATACTTACTTTAGAATTATTTTTATATACTTATCTTATATACAAGTAGACGTAGCCTCTAGTATATATATATATATATATATATATATATATATATATATATATATATATATATATATATATATATATATATATATATATATATATATATATATATATATATATATATATATATATATATATATATATATATATATATATATATATATATATATATATATATATATATATATGTACATGTTATGAGATAGTGGCTTAGTTTATATAAAATATAAAAACAATTTGCATTCAAATGTCATTCGCATCAGAAGAGAATTGTGCATATAATTGAATGCAATATCGTGAAAGTATTTCAAATTTGAATGCAATTTAGATATTTTTGTAATGTGTGCACCTACCTGATAAGAATTTTTAATGACTTTTCACTTGAAAATTTCATTAAAAGTCGTCTTTCGAAGGTGTGACTCTGATACATTTTTTTGATTTTGTTTTGCTGAAAACCGCATGAATATTGATGTAATTTGATTAATTTATAAAAAATAAAAACAAAAAAATAAAAATTAAAATAAAAATTTTAAATCGGTTACACAGCAACTTGATGACATTCGGCCGACACAATTTTTTTTTATTGTTTTTATTTATATACAATATGTTGGTTTTTGAATTGCTAGAGTAATTTTCCTATGTACAATAAATACATAAATAAATAAATATATATCCTAGATAATATGTATTTATATATTTATGGGCCTAGCAGCTCGAATAAATAAAAAATTTGAGAGGGCCTAAAATTTATATGTATAAAAAATAGTTAATTAATTAAATTAATCAACATTAATTAAATAATTTTACCTAATTTATAAATTTACACTAAATAAAAACAAACCAAATTTCCCTTATATATTGTAAAAAAAAAAAAAAAAAAAATTAGGATGAATTTCATCCCTTTATCGAGGCTCTGTTGCCATTCGTTAAATCATTCTCGTACACATGGTTTAATTTACAAGCGGCCAAACGTAAATATTATAAGAAACATGAGAAACGTATGTCATTGGAAGAGGAACGAAATTGTAAAGATGAACTTCAGGTAATATATTATATATATATATATATATATATATATATATATATATATATATATATATATATATATATATATATATATATATATATATATATATATATATATATATATATATATATATATATATATATATATATATATATATATATATATATATATATATATATATATATATATATATATATATATATATATATATATATATATATATATATATATATATATATATATATATATATATATATATATATATATATATATATATATATAGGATTGATTCCTAGACCCTAATCTAATAATATAAATAATAATTTCTATATTTTATATATGTATACATAGAACGAAAAAGCCGAAGTGAAACAAAAATGGGCATCACGTCTATTGGGTAAATTACGTAAAGATATAACGCAAGAGTGTCGAGAAGATTTTGTCCAAAGCATTACGGGGAAACGACATTCAACGTGTGTTTTATCAAATCCAGATCAAAAAGGTAAAATGAGACGAATAGACTGTTTACGGCAAGCGGATAAAGTATGGCGTTTAGATTTGGTTATGGTTATACTATTTAAAGCAATACCGCTTGAGAGTACGGACGGTGAACGATTGGAAAAAAATTCTGAATGTTCACATCCCGGTTTATGTGTTAATCCGTATCATATAAATGTATCGGTACGTGAACTTGATTTATATTTGGCAAATTTTATAAATACACATGAAACACTGAGCCCAACCTTATACAATAATAATAATAATAATAATAATAATAATAATAACAATAATAATAATAATAATAGTAATAATAATAATAATAATAGTAATAGTAATAGTAATAATAAAAAGGATGAGGATCGAAAAAATAAAGGATACGCACAAAATCCGTACAATGGTGTTGTATGCAATGACATAATTCTCGCCACCGGTGTATTTTCATCTAAAGAGCTATGGAAATTATCGAAAGGTAGTCTTAACTTTATATTCTTATAAATAAAATAATTATTGTACTAAAAACTATTCTCTTTTTATTCAAATTTCCAAGCAGCTTCAATATTAGAGGAACCTCTGGATGGCAGTTGCCATCATACAAATAATAACAATAACAATAATAGTATAAATAGTTTAAATAATAATACTAGTAATGCAATAAAACTCGAAACAAGCAGTGGGGCATATTATTGTAATTCGTATACTCCAACTGGGACAACAATTGTTCCGGTTACGGATCGTTCAGCTGCATCATCGCTCGTAAATGGTTATAGTAAGTTTCATTTTATATTTAAATACTATTTTTAAAATCTACCAAAATTTAGTCGACCCCGCCATGTATTTCACATAGTAAAATACACGAAAAGTTGTCGTGTACTGATGCAAGATAAATTTTCGTGTGTTTTACTATGTGGACGACACAGAAAGGTTGACTACAATTTGGTATCGATTTTTTCTTAAAAAAGTTAATTTTGAAACATATGTTTTTGGTATTTTATTTGCAGTTGACTTAGTCGATCCCAGAATGCACTTTAGCGCATCGCCATTAATGCGAGGTGTGAGCGGCCAACAAATAAACAACAATAGTAATAATAATGGAGGTAGCGGAGGTAATAGTGGACCAGGCGGTGTTGATAGTAATACAAATAGCAATAATAGTAATAATAATGCTCACGATGGCTTAACATTGCATCGATATGCAACACATTCAACGGCTCGACTAATTTCTGTGAGCCAAACACGTGCCGATGAAGTATTACTACAGCAGCACTCATCCAATTTGGTGTCATCGCAACCGGTTAGTCCAGGCGCGATTTTCTATCAACACAGTCCATCGAGCGCTGAATTACAGGCGTCCCGTGACCAGCAACAACAGCAACAGCAACAATCTCATCACGATGATGGTGGCCACGGTGGCCATTCAAATATTAAATATCAAGATAATTTAAATAGTAATGATACGCTAACGGATTTTGTATCGTTTGTCTGTCCGGACGATGATGGCAGTTCACAAAATTCACAGGGACACTTGGTCCGTTCCCCAAAATCATCCCAATATCCACAGTATAGTAGTATGTTGCCACCGCCGCCATTACCACCGATGGCAAGACCCGTTGCAATAATACGTTCAACCGGAGATTTAGCAATTGGTCATTCACCGCCCAGTTCGATAACGCCACCGAATGGTTCGACAATATCATCACCAAATCCGCATCATCATCAAGATCATGATGGTAACGGTATTGGTCAAAATAATTTAAATGAAACATCACCACCATTGTCACCGCAAGCACAAATCGATGATAATCGAAAAATATTAACGAGAATTTCGTCACCATATTTACCGCCGTCACGTGATTATACATTCAACCATTTTCATACGCAGCCAACACAAGTAATTATTAAATTATGCATAGTACAGTCACGTCTAGATTCTATAAATCCATTTTTTTTGTATTCCCTATAGTTATTCAGCTATTCAAATGCAATATCAACGATGTCCGGTGTTATTAGTCCAACTAATCTAACACTTTATTCATCACCTGTTTCAACTACCCGGACAACACCACGACGATGGAATCCACCATTTTTGCTGGAAGAAGATTTTAATATGATAACGCATCCAGTCTCAAATAATGGCGAAAATAATTCGGTGATTTTAATGGAGGAAGGTATGGAATAAATTTTTAGATATAAAATAGGATGGCTAATATTCCAAGGCACTCTAATTATAAATAAAAAATGCATTTGGTATTTATAATTATTGGGCTACTTAAGAGAATATTTTAACATAGAACGTGTATCGATGCCACATTATGGTATTACAAGGAGTGTCACGACCGCCAATAATAACATGTTAGGAAATATTTCAAATATTATTCAAAAATTTGTCAGATATCACATTTTGAGCAATAATTTTTTTGATGTATAAAACATGATATCTGCACTTAATAAAGCATGTTTCAAAGAAACACCTTCTGTAAACATATAAGTGGAGATAACCAGTTTTAGGTTATGTTAGGTTAGAGTGGCTGCTAATAGACGGATAATATATCGATGACTTTCTTACTTCCCTTCTACCCCTAATGGAACCAGTCGAAATAGGCGATCCTGTGAGTTTCCTACGATCTACCTTAATTCAAATCTACGCTAGTAGTGGAGTATTTCAAGACCAGCTTTGGCCAGACTTGTTTTGGTTAGTCCATCTTTCGTTGTCTGATCCTACTGTCTCTATTTGAGCGCGCTGTAATAGGCATTCCCAGGTTGCCCTTTCCGGTTACAGTTGTTTGTTCGCCTTTCCACTCGCGCAATGACATCCGGAAGGCTGGAGACCCAGATTATCCTCATTTAGGAACGTAGTCGAGATTAACCAAATCCTTCCTTAGCGATCTATCTTATCTAGTTTAGTAGCATATCTGAAAACAGTATTTGCCGCCATTTGGGCGCGTGTTGGGGTCGTCTTCAGCGTCCCTCGTATAAGCATACAGGCCGTCCTTTGCATCTTCTCAATCCCATTCCAGTAAGTTTCTTTCTGAACAGCTGGTGAATTCACCGGCATCGCCCGTATCGTGTTCTTTGGTACCCATTTCTGAGATATTGGCAGCTTCTTTCTCTCGCGAGTCCGGGATTGTTGATTCTTATGATATTCTAGTCTGGGCTGGCTAATTTGATTGATAGCACAATGCGCGTCCTTGGCCTGCTGGGCATCTCATTCCTGCCACACGTCCCCTATCTCTCGGTTATTGTCTTTTTGTACAGATCGACTGATCTGGACTCTGGGCACGCCGTTAATTTAGCGCGCATCTCTGCAGTATAGATCGGGTCCTGGATTTTCTCCTAGGACCTTTTGATCTTCCAGCACATCCTGGGACCGCTGTCTCTTTAACACGTGGTCTCTTTCTGAGCTATCGCAGCCGACGTTTTTCTAGCCCATGCCATGTGCTCCTTCTGCTCGACTGTATCGGACAAATAACGGTTCACCTGCACAGAGATCCGCGTATACGCGGTAAGGCTACTTACAATTGGTAGTCGCCTGGTATTCAGAGGGCTCCGTTTGCCACAGGGTTTTGTTAAAAGGACCCCGAGCGTGGTAGGTTTTGAGCACGGATCGCTTTACATTACGCTTTACAACTTAGGATTGAGCATTTTTGAGAACAAGTATCGTAAAAATTGATATCGAATTTTCTGAAATTTTCGTGCTGTTACTGATCAGCGGCCATTTTAGTGATCGATTATTTTTAAATAGAGATTGGGTATATTCTAGAAGAAAATAACTTAGATTTTCCGAAAAATAGGGGAACACATACATTGGTTTGAGCATTTCTGAGAACCAATATCGTAGAAATTGATATCGAATTTTCCGAAATTTTCCTGATGTTACTGATCCGCGGCCGTTTAATTGAACAATAGTCTTAAATAGAATTGGACATATTCTAAAGGAAAATGACTTAGATTTTCCGAAAAATAGGGGAACAGATCAGCAGCCATTTTAGTGAACGATAGTTTTAAATAGAGTTAGGTCTATTCTAAAGGAAAATGATTTACATTTTCCGGAAAGTAGTGGAACAGATACTTAGGATTGAGCATTTTCGAGTACAAATATCATAAAAAATGATACCAAATTTTTCGAAATTTTCCTGATGTTACCTACTGATCAGCGGCCATTTTAGTGAATGATAGTTTTAAAAAGAGTTGGGTCCATTCTAAAGGAAAATAACTTAGATTTTCCGAAAAGTAAGGGAACATATACTTAGGATTGAGCATTTTTGAGAACAGGTATCGTAAAAATTGGTATGGAATTTTCCGAAATTTTCCTGGTACTACTAATCAGCGGCAAAATTTAATGAACGATGATTTTAAATAGAACTGGGTCTACGCTGTACGAAAATCGTTTAGATTTTCCGAAAAGAAGTGGAACAGATACTTACAATAGAATTGAGCATTTTTGAGAACAAATATCATAAAAATTGATATGGAATTTTCAAAAATTTTCCTGCTTTTACTAATCAGCAGCCATTTCAGTGAAGGATACTTTTAAATAGAATTGGGTCTATTCTAAAGGAAAATGACTTAGATTTTCCGAAAAGTAGTGGAACAGATACTTAGGTTTGAGCATTTTTGAGAAGAAGTATCGTAAAAATTGATATCGAATTTTCCGAAATTTTCCTGATGTTACTGATCAGTGGCCATTTAACTGAACGCTAGTTTTAGATAAAGTTGGGTTATTCTAGAGGAAAATGACTTAGATTTTCCCAAAAGTAGGGGAACACATACTTAAGGTAAGTTCGCGAGGTTTGACATTTACCCTATCTATTTACATCCGAGCTTTAAACCAATAAAATCACCAAAATTCATTCATTTCCCCTCTTTCAAGTTAAAATATTTTTATTTTACGGTCGGATGTAAATAGCTACGGTAAACATTCGGCCTCGCGAACTCACCTTTAGGATTGAGCATTTTTGAGAACAAGTATCAATTTTTTTTTAATTTAATTTCTTCTGTCAAATTGTGCAACTCAGCTTCTGTTAAATTCTTAAATTTTCTATCTTTACTATCACTTGGAAAATTACCAATGCCATTCCTAGCATTTTCAATTTTTTATATTGGAATGGCATATATTAAAGATTTGTATAGCATAGTTTTAATATGAGTTGGTGGTTCAGTGAACAGCGTGAGTGCTTTTGAATTCGAAGTTTTGAGTTCGATTCTCGTCAGCGCTCAAATGATTTTTAATTTAATTTCTTTCAAATTGGTTCAAGTAATAGAACCATCTATTGGTGAGGTATAATTTACAATTTTTTCCGTTCAATTTCTGCAAAGTAGGGTGCTGAGCCCATTGTATTTGCTAAAATTTTCAATTTCCTCTATTGAAATGGCAGATATAAGTGATTTGTAAATCATGTATTATATATAAGGCGGTGGCGCGGTGGTAATGTAAACAGTGTTTGGTTATGGATGTTTGCTGTGTGAGTTCAAGACTTTCGATTGGCGTAAATTCTTTTTGGAATTTGGCGGCACATGATTTATTAGGCATTAGGATTAAAAAAATATCGTTTTTGCTCATTTAATGACCAAATTCTCATTCATGAATCAGCGGTCATTTTAGTGAACAATAGTTTTAAATAGAATCTTTCAAGTTAACATATTTTTATCTTACGGTCGGATGTAAATATCTAGGGTAAATATCCCACCTCACCATTCACATTTTGGACTGAGTATTTCTGAGAACAAGTATCAATTTTTTTTTAATTTAATTACTTCTGTCAAATTGTGTAACTCAGCTTCTGTTAGAATTTGTAATTTTCTTAACATTTTCAATTTTTTATATTTGAATGGCATATATTAAAGATTTGTATAGCAAAAATCTCATATACGGTGATGGTTCAGTGAGCAGCGTTAGTGCTTTTGAATTCAAAGTATTGAGTTCGAGTCTCATCAGCGCAGAAATAATTTTTATTTAAATTTCTTTCAAATTTGTTTTTCTGCAAGCATAAGAGCCATCTCTTGGTGAATAGCAGTAATAAAAATGTGCGGTGATGGTCGGTCAAAAAAGCAGCGTCAATTGCCATTGGTACAATTTTAAAATTTTTCAATTGAAATGGCAGATATAAAAGATTTGTATAGCAATTATTTAATATACGGGCGTGGTTAAGTGGTAAAGTAACCAGAGTAAGTTGTTATTTACGCCGACGATATTAAAATTCGATCCTCATTTTTTGGGCACACGCACAACATTTTTTTAATTTAATTTCGTCTTTCTAATTGATTCAACTCAGCTTCTGTTGAAATCTTAAATTTTCCATCTTTATTATCTCTTGGGAAAATTGCCAATGCCATTTCTAATATTTTTTTTTCTATTGGAACAGCATATATTAAAGATTTGTATAGTACTATTTTCATATACGGTAATGGTTTAGTGAGCAGGGTGAATGCATTTGGATTCAAAGTCTTAGGTTCGAATCCCGTCAGCGCCCAAATAAATTTTAATTTAATTTCTTTCAAATTGGTTCAGGTAAAAGAGCCAGCTATTGGTGAGGTTATATTAGATATAGCAGTTATAAAATTTACAATTTTCTCCGTTCAATCTCTGTAAGTAAGTAAAAGAGTAAGTACCACCTCTTGGAGGGGGTGGTACAGCAGTAATGCAAATTACCACCAGGGGGTGGTACAGCAGTAATGCAAATTACCACCGGCGATGGTCAAAGTGTGTGGCGCGCCCGAGTCCATTGCTTTTAAAATTTTGTATTTCCTCTATTGAAATGGTAGATATAAATGATTGTACATCACAAAATATATGTAAGGCGGTGGCGCGGTGGTAAAGTAATAAGCAGTCGGTGGTGATGATGATAGTTGACGTGAGTTCAATCATATCAATTGGCGTAAAAAAATTTTGGAATTTGGCGGCACATGACCAATTGGATAAAAAAAAGATATTTTTTGCTCGTAAATAAATCCATTTGCAAATAAATTAAAAATATATCTACCTACAACAAGCTCGAACTCGGTAACACAGTTCGCACCAAATTTAATGGTTATTTTACCACCAGACCACCGCCGTATATATATTTGGGGCTATACAAATCCTTTATACCCGTCATTTGAATAGAAAATTTGAAAATTTTATCATAGGCAATGGACTTCATATTTGACCATCACCGTTCAAGTTCTTTACTGCTATACTACATACACCACACCTTTTACTCATCTTTCATACTTGCCATTTTTATTACCAATGTTTTTAATTTCAATGTAGACCATTGAATATTTTAACTAAAGCTGAGTTGAATCAATTTATCAGAAGAAATTATTTAAAAAATTTTTTCTCCTCAACCGAGAGTCGAACTATGATCAACGAAACCAAAGTCGATAACTTTGCTTGCTGGACCACCGCCGTACATATAATTGGTAGTATAACTATCTGTTATATTTCGCCTTTGAATAGATAAATATGAAATTATTAAGTCGAACCATTTTGAAAGTCGAAATTAAATTAAAAAAACTTTGGCTCTAACTATCCTCGAACGTAGGTCCACAAATCCAACAGCAACGACTATACTTACTAGACTACTGACTTATATACGTTTATCAGTGCTATTCCCATCTTTTATACTAACCATTTGATTGATTGAAAATATTGGCATATTGAATGAAGAAATTAAATTAAATCTTTTTGGAAATTGGAATATTTTTGTTGACGTATTTTACGATAATTTTTGTTTTGCTCGTGTATATCAAAAAGGCCTTGCAGGCGGAGCAGGCTGAGTAAGTAAACTGTTCTCATTTTGTAACGTGGTTAGACTGTTCAAAGCGTTTGGTTATGTTTTCGTCGCGAGACAGAATAATACGAAATTAAAGGAAATCGAATGGGTCGAATAGTATAGGCATCACAACTTCAAATCAAAGCTAAATCGATTTAAAATAAATTCCGCACTCTACTAAACTCCCCAATATCGGATCAATCTATTCGTAATCGCCTCAAAAAAGCAAAGATAAGCCTAAGAAGAGTACTCACATGTCTCATTTATTTTCCTAGACATCGTGCCGCAAGACTGAGACTTTTGTTATGATCATAGGAGTAGTTGTCCAACAATGGATTTGTTTGGGGTGGCATCAGTTCGGGAAGTAAAACAGGATAAGGCCTCTAATGCCAACGTCTCTAAAAAGTTCATTAGAAATGAAAACATTTGGTACTTGGTACTTGGTATTTGGTACTTGGTACTTGGTACTACATACTTGGTACTTAGTACTTTACACTGAGTACTGTCAATGAACTGGCCGGCGAATAGTCCAGACCTAAATCCCATCGAGCAATATTTTTCACTTCCTGATTAGTTCAGTCCTGTAAGTCAGTTTCATTTTCGATGACTTTTGAGGCCAGAAATTAGTTGGAAACTTAGATAAATACAATTTTTGGATTTAGTTGAACTTAAAAGAGTAAATTATTCTTAATTCTGAGGAGATTTTTTTTTATTTTTTAAATAATCGTAACTGTCTGGAATTATCGGAAATTGTAGCTAAACTTTGAGGACTTGGTTTCTCAAAAGTTTTCAATATCCCATTTAATTGCTCGTATATCTGGCAGCTTTAGTTTATGCAGACCAGCGAGTTACTGCACCCGATGGAGGTTACAAGTCCCCTCTGGCAAGTGATCAGCCTTAATAAATGTGTAACGTCTATTCCAGTCAACAAATAGCCATCCTATTTACTAGTATTAAATTAACATTTACTCTTTTATATTTTTTGTGTCATTAAAATAAGATTTTTTATAGATCGTTTTTTTCAATCAACCCCTGGACCTGATAATAGTACCGGAATGGATCATGGGATAGTAACACGGGATCATGTTTCGGTTATAAATACAGTTGAAGGTACAATAAATAATAGTGATAAAAATGAAAATCAAATGATATCACTTAAATCGGAAGTAATTTAAATATATATTTTTGTGTAATTTATTTATATATATTTTTGTTGTTGTCATGATCTTTAAGAAAAGACTTATATAAGTTGGATAAAACTATAATTATATAAAATTATTGGCCGGAAAATAGGCAATTTTTTTTATGTAAACCAACATATTTTTTGGTTATTTGTTTCGTATCAGTTATTCTACATTCACAGTGTACTGTATCTGAGGTATGTGTACTTAAATATCAACAGATATCGCACAGGATGATATGGAAACGAATATTTGTTTAAAAAATAAAAAAAAATTTCTCAAGTTTGTGATTTTCTTTCTCCTTTAATAAAAAAAAACAAAAACATAAATATTTATTAATTATTAATACAATTTCCGAAGTAGAAAGCTTATTTTCCTCAAAAAATACAATAAATAGAAAATATATGAATTAATAATTATAAATATATTATATAAATAATAATAATAAATAAGAAAAGGCTGTGAACTATATTTGGGTTCCCATTTTATTATAAAACTCTTAAAAACTATTTTTACAAGCAAGCTACTTTTATTGCAAATTAAAAACCATATTACGTGGATACATTTTCAGGGTTGACTTAGCTGAATACGATTTGGAATTCTCGAGTCTGGTTGACAGCACCTTTAATAAATAAAAAGTGTTGCACCAAAAGTTGCAAAGAGCTAATAATCGAGCAGTCTTCCATTTTTTTGATTCCATTACTAAATTTCGGGTATTTCTTGTGTACCATCCTGTAGCGAAACAGAAACCTGTAAAAATAGAAAAAAAAAATTATTTCAACCACTCAAGTCATATTCCTTTAACATTTTAAGATAGATTTGTTGCAGTTATATTCAATTTTAAAAATTCCCAGTCAATTCAAACAAAATTTTGAGAATTTTGTTAGGTTGAATAAAGTTAGGTAACCAGAACCCTTAAAAATCGAAAACAATACACCTTATTGTGCCACAGTTTAATTGTGCGATGGAAGACATTATATCTGTGTTTTTTTGTTTTTGAAAAACTAGTTAACTGTAGTAACATATTTTTCTTAAAATCTCGTTTAAAACAAAAATGACCGTAATTCATATAATACCGACATTTTTATTGATTTTATTTGTATTCCTCAATTTCAGAAGATTTTGGTGTATTTGAAGTTAATTCGCATAAACTTAATATCTGCAGATAATTAGTTTTATTAGTACACTTTGATATTTTTTCAGCTAAGATAACTTGTTTTATCAAAACAATTTGTAAGCATAAATTTGGAAGAATATACGTTATAGTAGGGCTATTTCCAGTCATAACTCTAAATTGTCAAAAATTCAGTTAACTAGTTTTATAATATTTTTAGTTTTATTTTTCATTTTAATGCATTTTTTTTAAACGATCCATAAATGTCCTAAACTATACGAGAATTCCTCGCGACTGAAACTTAAATTAATTTTAACTGTGCTACGACAGCCTGCATGAGTTTTAAAAAAATAAACCCCAGGCTTTTAGGAAAAAATTGAGGGGGACATTTAGTGGTGATGACCTTGAATAACCTTAAAATTCAATAATTTGAGAGATATTTTGAAAAATTGGATTTTTTGATTTAGCAGTTGTTTACACAAAAATTTACGTAAAGTGTATGTATGCAAAAGAGTTACAGCAAAATAATTTTCTATAAGTTCCATACACTGTTTCATTGTACCACCAAATAAAAGTAAATTAATTTAATTAAGAAAGCATTAATTACAATTTTCTAATCAATCGTCTTTTAAAATTATTGTGTACTGGTCCTAATTCAGTCTATGAAATATTATTTTGGTGCACCATCCTTATTCCAACGGAATGCATTACAATAAATTTCGGAAATCGCCTGGCCCAATGGCATAATTGAATTCTGTTCGCAATGCTTAAGTGCGCAATGCTTCGCGTTGCACATCCACAATGTTGACCAATTTTTGCTAATATCTCCTGAAACCATACTTAGTCAAAGATGCACTTTGGTCAATATCACTCAAACATTATGAGTTTCAAGGTCATTCAAGGTTATCATCACTAAACATCTCTCACCACACTGAACAATTTCTATTACAAGTAATTTTCTCGTATCTAGCACCGTTTTCGAGATAGAAGCCTTGCACTTATTAAAACAATCACCCTATATATTAGTTATATATAGCAGTAAAGCATACTTCGTGAACTTGTATGGTGGCGAGATTTTCTCGAATTAAATTGGTAGTCGCGTATAATTCACACGTACAAAGTGTTTTCCTAGACGAAAAGATTTAATGAGCCTTCGCTTGCTTTGTCGACCTGAATAATGTGATTCGTCTTCCAAAAAAAAAAAAAAAACATAAAATAATTATTATTATCGAAACGGAAATTGTAGTGCACAACCGGATATATATGTAACTTCTGAAATAATGTTATACTATATATCCATCCGTCCTTTGCGAATATATTATTGTAACTTTCTTATACACCGCGTATATAAGGAAACATACAATATATTAATTTAATATACCATAAATTATGTTTTTATGTTGAATATTTATATATATTACGTCTTCCATTGAACAAAAACTTAATTTGCGCATTAAAAAAAAAAATTAAAAATATTTACAAATATTATTAAAAAAAGCATTCAAAAATTCATTAAATTATTTAATTTATTGTACAAATTTATACGTAAAACCAAGATACTATAAAAACACTAAAGTTCAAAATTCGATTTATTAATTTATTAATTTTAATTTTAATTTATATAATTATATTATTTGACCGTTAAAATAGTAATCTGCTATTATATATATTTCGAAATTGGAGGATTCAAATTGTTTTTAATATACATATATATATATATATATATATATATATATATATATATATATATATATATATATATATATATATATATATATATATATATATATATATATATATATATATATATATAAATATATTAATTGAATCCGTAATTAAAATTCAAAATATATAACCAAATAAATTAATTATTAATTAATGAATAATTTAATTATTTATTATTAATTAATTAAAAAAAAAAAAAGAAACTAAGTATAGAATTAATATTTAAAAAAAAAAATAAAGGAAATAGTAGTTATTTTATTATACAATATACATACATATGATATGACTTATATACAAAAAAACAAATTAATAATATACACATATAATGTATACATATATATAAAAATATATATATATATATATATATATATATATGTGTGTGTATGTATTTATATAATATATATATATATATATATATATATATATATATATATATATATATATATATATATATATATATATATATATATATATATATATATATATATATATATATATATATATATATATATATATATATATATATATATATATATATATATATATATATATATATATATAGGTTGTCTAGTTCAAATATATGCTTGTCAAATTCAATTGCAAAATTTTAAAGATAAATTCAATATTATGTCAAATTTAAATCGCTCTGAAAATTAGTTAACTACTACATTACTACTTTCACCTATACTTTTTGTCGACTGTTTTCTGGAGGAACATTTTTTAGCGTAATTGCAGTGTCTGAATTCAATAAAGGGTCCACTAAAAAATTTCTATCAAATATTATTTTACTAATTTCTTTTCTTCTGTGTGACCCAGCAAATTTTTCCACAGTATATTTTATGTGGGGTGTCCATAACAGGATATGAAGAGAACATTCATGTAAAAAGATGACATTTTCGAAAATAAAAAGAAGGTTAAATTGGCAAATAAACAAAAAATAATTATTTCACATAAAAAAACTTAAAAACTTAAAAAAGCTTGCAGAGCCACGATTAGGCCTGGGTACTGATGATTTATGAATAATTGGTCCCCAGTTATGAAAGAGTTACTTAAACGATCGACTATACCCAGAACATTACAATTTCAAAAAATTCTTTTCTGCATTGTAAAATGGAAAATATGCGAAGGATTTTATTAAAATGAAAGCAATACATTTAGTTTTGTTTCCTTAACAATACATCTCCTATTTCAAGTTAAAATATTTTTAATTTATGGTCAATAGTAGTCCGTGGGTCTTAATTTAAAGATACATTCAATATTATGTCCAATTTAATTCGCACTGAAAATTAGTTAACTACTACATTACATAAGGTCCAAGAAATTCTCTTCATCGGCCAGACTTTCACCTATACTTTATGTCGACTTATTTCTGGAGGAACACTTTTTTGGCGTAGCTACAGTATCTGTATTAAATAAAGGGCTCCCAAAAAATTTCTATCAAACATTATTTTACAATCTTTGGTTCTGTGACTCAGCAAGTCTTTCCACGGTATGCTTTTCATGTAGCATCCTACATAATGGGAAAAGAGAATATTCATGTAAAAAAGTGGACATTTTCGGAAATAAAAAGAAGGTTAATTTTGCAAATAAATAAAAAAAATTATTTCACATAAAAAAATAATTTTTTTTTAAAAACTTGCAGAGCCACGATCAGGTCTGTGTTCTGATGATTTAGGAAGATTTGATCCCCAATTATGAAGGAGTTACTTAAACGATCGACTATACCCAGAACATTACAATTTCATAAAACTCTTTAAAAAGGATTTTATTAAAATGAAAGCAATACATTTATTTTTGTTTCCTATCTCCTGGGTTGTCAACTCTTTTCAGGAGTCGACTTCTGGATCAGAAAATGGGAATTGCTTGAAATAACAGAATTTCAACTTAATCCAGAAAATGTCTAAAATAATGATGATTCTGTTGTCCGCTCTCCTGAAATAGCTCAAACAATTGATCTTCTCTTTCAAGTTAAAATATTTTTAACTAATATGGTCAATAGCAGTCCGTAGATCTTAAACGGTTAAAGGTACTTAAAGGTACAAGACAATTTTTCGTTAGTTTCACTAACATTTAATTTTTTGTCTAAATTCCATTTATTATGATTTAAAACCGCGCCTGCTTATTGTAAAGCAGGATAAATATATCCCTTCTCATGAATCAGCCTTCAATGGATTTTATCTAACTTATACCATCTCAAAATTAATCTCCTAAGATTAATAAAACATTGATCGGGTTCTGGTTAACATTGAGTATGTCTCGAAAAATATGCAATTGAATTTCAAATTAAATATTACAACTAGATATATACTAGATAGTTAGAAACCTATCATTTTAATTTAATCGCGAATATGAATTTAATTTGAATCCCTACAATCCTCCGATATAATCTACTAAGATAATCTCGATAGTATCTGTATACGTGCAGAAACTCAAGTTCCTTTCGTTTGTTGTTTTCGAATTGAAAGATGCACACAGAGATAGACACAATTCAATTAGCAAAATACGATGAATTTTTTACTAGCGCCGCTTTGGAAATTTTTGGGAAACGATTCAATTTAAATGGTAGTGTTTCTAATTCAATGTAAAATATATTTAAAACATACACATAAATCGCATCATGCGTTTTTCTAATATTTCAAAAATAGGAGTACCTGCAGGTTTCACCCATTTTATACAGCAAGTAATTTTACGTTTCGATAACTATCATCCCTATTACGACTTTCGCTGGAATGGATATTTTACAGGGAAAATATTTTCGTAAAATAATTCCACTGGAATTTTTTGCATTAAAATTTTTCGGTGGAATTTCTTTTCATACAAATTTCCTCCGTTATATAATTTTGAAATTTGGATAGATGTCGAATAAATAACCAGCGATACATTTGGTATACGCAAATAAAATTTGTATTACAACCAATTTGTAATCACAAATTAACTTAAATGGATCCCCGTTAACAAAAAAATTTTGCCTTCTCTTCAGCAATTAAAACCACTCCATGGTATTCATTATTCATGAAAATAATTTTCACCCAAAAAAACAGTTTGCTTGTTTGAAATTCTACAGCTGTGAAACCCCTTAAAATATTGACGGATTCCGGTTTCGGTTCTTATAATAAAACTCATATTTCGGTTCCGCTTCGTAAAGGGTTCTTTAATCTTAATACTAAGATATCGTCTAAAATCCATCTCACCGATACATAATGGTCTACCATTTTTCGTTATCATTTCCACCACAGCGATATAAATACATTAAAATTATAAAATTAGAACCCTAAAACCGTAATTAAAGAACCGGTCTGGTGCTTCCTTTACTGTTTATCAAGTAATGATTATAGGTTCTGGTTTCCGGGCGTCTTCATCTGGCGTTTAATTACAATTAATAAAATACATTAATTTTCATATAGTCGAAATAAATATTTCGCAATTCCACTGGAATTCATGATATATTTCCACTGGAATTTAAATCCAGTGGAATCGGCTGGATATTGCAAGTACATCACTTTTTTCACTGGGAAATATATTGAATATTATGTGAATAATACAGTTATTAAAACTATATAAGTGAGTTATCGTTTTATTAACAGGAATAAAGGAAAATGGAAGAAACAAGCAAGTTCTCATATATTTAAAGTATTGGCAAAAGCAATGATGCAATTACACGATTAGTAGTACTGATCGTTTTGTTGCAGGCTGGGTGATATATATACATAAATATATATAAATATATATAAGTATATATATATATATATATATATATATATATATATATATATATATATATATATATATATATATATATATATATATATATATATATATATATAACAATATATAACTTAAATACTTAAATTCATTATACTATACATAAACAATATTCTCTTTTCTAAACTGTTCTGGACTGTTCTGTGGTCAGAACAATATGGTGGATTATGAAGAAACCTGGTTTCATTATGTTCATATAACGAGAATATATAAAAAATAAAGTGATATTTTATAGATAAAAAACATTAAAATTATAGCCAAATATTGCCTTGTAAAAATGAAAAAAAAATTAAAAATTAATGAAAGTAATTAATTATTAGGATTAGTTCGTTACTTATTATATGTAATTATATATATATATACATAGGTTTTTCAGATTAAACGAAAACATTTCCAAATTGAACGAAACTATTTACAAATTAACAGAACCCTTTTCCAAATTAAACTAAACCATTTCCAAATTTAATGACACCTTTTTCAATTCGAATGAAACCTTTTATATTAATTTATTGGGTTCAACGAGGGCACCTGGAGTTTCATTCCAATTAAAAAGGTTTCATTAAATTTGGAAATGTTTCGTTTTATTTGAAAAAGGTTTCTGTTAACTTGTAAAAAGTTTCGTTCAATTTGGAAATGGTATCATTTAATCTGAAAAACCTATATATATATATATATATATATATATATATATATATATATATATATATATATATATATATATATATATATATATATATAAATATATATATATATATATATATATATCTGGTGAAAAATACGTCAGCTCACAAATGGAGCCGGAAGTCATATCAAAATTTTAGATTGTTTCTTTTTTTATTGTTTAGTACTATATCATACCCTGTGTCACAAAGATGACCCGATTGCACTTAAATAGGTTTTTCAAGTAAACAAAAAATTTCCGTACTCTGGGTTTTTGGTATATGTAAGAATAGTGTTCGAAAAAAAAAATGTAATTTTTAGAAAATTGGAAAACAAAATTTTGGTGGGAATTTGAAGAGGGAAGAATTTCAGGATGATGCAGTTTTTATAATTGTTACACTTTTACCTAAAATATGAGACCTCTATCATAATTATGCGTCAACTAGTTTTTATTTGACAGCTAAAAATACATTACCATGTTCGCGTATTTTGGAAATATTTGACACCCTGTATCTTGGACTACGGCAACAACAACAAAAATTGCCTCCCATGAAATTTTTCTTTTATCATGTACTAAATAAAAGAAAATACATAAAATTTTGATATGACTTCCGGTTCAATATACTAAATTTGTGAGCTGACGTATTTTTCACCGGATATATATATATATATATATATATATATATATATATATATATAGCATATTATATTATATATATATATATATATATATATATATATATATATATATATATATATATATATATATATATATATATATATTCAAAATATTTATAAAAAAAAAATAGAATAACACGGAGTATAACAAAAGCAATAAAAAATAAAAAATTAAATTATTAATTAAACCGCCATTTTTTCGTTATAATTACGTTAAACTATTTAAATAAAACCATGTTAAGACCTAAATGATTTTATTCATTTATTTATGATATATACATTAATTACATACATATATTTATTATTTATATATTATAAACTATAATAATGACTTTAATTTTTTTTTTCTTTTTGGTTTATTTTAAGTTATATTATCTATATAAATATATAATTACAAAAAAAAAAGCAAAAAAACAGTTATGATATAATTATTATATACAGTTAAATACTTATATATTGTTAAAAGATAAAAAAAAATGAAATAATAAAAGCATCGAATTTATGCAAGAAAAAAATACCAAATATATATACAGCCAACGAAATATTTTATAATTACAAAAAAAAATAAAAAAATACATATTAATCGTGTTTTAATTATGTCATCACCGGGGCCCTAGGGTTACGCTACTTAGATACAATTTGTATCCATTTGGATACATTAATTTAAAAATTATTTTAGAAACAGCTACTGGATACTCAAAAAACAAAAAAAAACTGAAATGGATTTGCCATTTACCGAATTTATTCGGTAGCACAACAATTCACAGAAAAAGACAATTCACCGAAAACGACGATTCACCGAAAACGACAATTAACCGAAAAGCAATTCACGGAAAACAAAATTCACCAAAATCGAATAACACTGAAAATGGCAATGAACGAATTCTACAATTCACCGAAAACGACAATTCACCGAAAACGAGAATTTACCGAAAACGACAATTCACCGAAAACGATAATTAACAGAAAAGCAATTCACCGAAAACACAATTCATTAGTTAAATGGTTATCCCTAATAAATCTGTCGATGTTCCTCTCTAGAGCTTTAAGAAAAGTGGAGGTCAGACTAATGGGCCTAAAAACTTTAGGGTCAGTATAATCTGACTTGCCAGCTGTAGGTATGAAAACTACTCTACTCCTGCTCCAGAAACAGATTGAGCAGGTGAGTACGGAAGGGTAGAAAACCATGCTGCAATTCAGTAGGGAAAACGCCGTCAGGACCACTCGATTTGAACGGTGCAAACGAGAAAACACTCCAGTGTAGAACATCAATAGTGATCACTATACGGGCTAAGTTCCAATCCGACGTACCGACAAAAATGTCAGGAGGCTCGGAGGCAACCACACCTGCATCAACAGTGTCAACAGTGTCATCACCCAGAAAAGTGGACAGATAACTATAGCTCACCAAATTTTCGCCTGTAGGACGTAAGTTTCTCAGAAGGTAGGCAAAGGCTGGTTGTAAATAAGAGGGCACGAAATTTCAAAAGCAGTCGAGATTGCTTTCTAATTGCAATAAATTGCTTTTTAATTGCCTAATCTGATTAGGCAAATCTAGTAGTGAAATAAGCTCAGAGGAGAATGAATCCAAATTTGTAAGTTTCCTATCGTAAGTACGATATGGTTTACCCGGTGGTCTTTTAAAGTTAATATTAAAAGAGATGCACCTACGATCAGAGGTGAAAATATCATCCGTCACCATACAATTTAGAATCATGTCAACGATGGTCATAAAGCACAAAGTTGGCTCACAAGCAACATTGCCAATCTCTAACTCAGAGGACTAAATATAATTGAACAATGAGGATCCTCTATTGTTGGTATTCGAACTACCCCAAATGGTATGATGAGCTTTAGCGTCACAACCAAACACGAGAGGTAGATTGTTAACCCTACACCAACATTACAAGATTTACCAGTTCCTCTAAAGGAGGGAGCGAGGTGGAAACATAGGGTAAATAGGCTGATGCAATGACAAGTTTGAAATATGAGTCAGCATACACGAGAGTGATTAGCATCGCCGCAAGATCAGCCGTGCTGCACTCATTAATAAGATCGGCATCAATATCATAGTTTTGAGGACGGTGGACTTAAGAAAAATTCTGCCGAACTTTGAATCTAAACCAGAAATCACGCCATTAATGAGGTATGGTTAATGGATTAGACAAAAATCTGTATGCGATCCTACACTTTGTGCAGTCATATATGACACAATATATTTTGATTTTCCACGAAAAATATTAGTTTTTCTATACAGGGTCTAATATTAAACTAGATTAACCCATTAAGGTCTGCAGAACCACCAAGTTTGGCCAAAATTATTTTTATCGCCGCATTAAGGTCGTTAAGCCATTGCGAAGTACATCATTCTCTCACCATTATCGGTCGCATTTTCGTGTCGGGAGTACGGACCAATGTTTTCACACAAATCGGTCTGATTTCTGCCAGCTCTAGCATTAAAATTCCCAATTACCATTCTTAAAATCGTGTTCTGGTATGGATCCCATCAGATCGTCCAAGTCATTGTAAAATGAGTCTTTATCTTTGTGCTGGCTGACTTCTGTGGACGCATGTACAGAAATTATCGAGAGGTTTTCGAACTTACACAATTGATTATTGACTGCTTAGAAATTCAAAACAGCCTTGATTACCTGCGGCCCAAGAACAAATCCAGCTCAAGATGGCCGAGGTTATCTCCACTGTTGAGCAACATATAGCCCTGGGACACATGGTCTTCACTACAAGAGCAACGGGTTCCAGCCGATTCTCTTTCATGCAAGTGATTAGGCCTACAAAAGCTCCTGGTTTTCTAGGTGACTGCACGCTCCATACGTGCCGATCCTTAATCTCGTGGCCGGGTACTTAAGCGGGGGTCCGGTGTTTTTTTGGCGGTTAACGTTTTCGGTGAATGGTCGTTTTCGGTGAATCGTCGATTTCAGTGAATTGCCATTTCGGTGAATTGTCGACTTCGGTGAATTGTCATTTTAGGTGAATTATCGTTTTCGGTGAATTTTAGTATTCGGTGAATTGTCCGTTTCAATCAGTAACATGCAACATGCTTACAGAGCTGGCAAGTCCTTTAAAACTGCTCTACATGAACTCGTAACTAGAATCGAAAGATCACTTAATTACAAAGAGTTTCTTGTAGGTATCTTCCTGGACATTGTGGGAGCTTTTGATAGCACTTCCTTTTCTCCGATCACGAGTGCGTGTACCAATTTTGATATTAATCAAACCATTGTTAGATTCATCGATTCCATGCTTATGTAAGTCTCGGATAATTGATACTGAGCTGGATGGCTCATCAGTGTCCGTCAAAGTAGCCAAGGGCTGCTCGCAAGGAGGCCCTCTCTCACCCTTGCTGTAGCTCATATGGTTATCGGTGAATTACTTGTTAAATTGCAGCGATCTGGGTTCATCGTGCAAAGCTACGCGGATCATCTCTTTTTAACAGTTTCTGGTAAATACCTGAACGTCTTATCTGATCTGATGGAGAACGTCCTTAATCTAGTGGAAGTATGGTGCCTTGAAAAGCGGTTGCACATCAATCCCTCCAAAACTGATCTGGTTGTGTTTTCCAGACGTAGAGACAGTGCTAATATATCTGTGCCCATTCTATTTGGTAGAGCAAATACAAGGACAGAGCACGCCAAATACCTAGGCGTTATTCTAGTTGGAAAATCTCCTGGAAATTTCACCTTGATTACAAGCTCCAAAAGGTCTGACCCCCAAAATGATGTAATTCATCTACAAATCACTGGTTTTACCTTTACTGTCGTCTGCAGCAGTTGTATGGTGGCCATAGTGGTTGTTAAACTAACGTCTTCTGCAGCAAGGCTGGATGGACTGCAGATGACAGCCTGTAGGGATATAATCGGGACTATGTTGTATACTCCCCTTCTTCCTATGGAGTCTATTCTATGCTTGCCCGAAATACAGTCTTACATTCTTGGTATAAGTCGTTTGGCACTTGCATGGGACATAGACAGTTTCTTAATAAGTTTAAATCACATATCCCGGATGTTGGTGAATGACAGGCTATTTCCAGAATTTAACTTCACCAATTCATTTTACGTCGTTTTCCACACGAGAGTTGTCCGAGTCGATAGTTTTATTTGCAGCGGATGGCTCTCGATCAAAAGTCAGTGCACGGTTTGGTTTCTTTTGTCGAAAGTATGGGCTCAGATTCTCGGGTAGTCTGCGGGTAAACACCGCACGGTTTTCAAGCTGAATTAATGCACTTACCCAATACAATTGAGGCGTTTAAGTTTAGTGATTTAGGCAAGGATATTATTATCTGCACGGATAGTAAAGCCGCGCTCAATACCCTTAAAAACCCTTTGGCTATATATCTTAACTGGTCAAAGAGTGCAAACACTTCAATAAATTCTCATTAACTCTAATTTGAGAGTAAGGGTCATGTGGGTGCATGCTCATTGTGGCGTTGTGGGAAATGAGGTGGCTGACTTTTTAGTGAAAGCTGGATCGCGCAGTAAATTTTGTGGTTTCGAGCCAGCAATTCCTCTATCCTTCAACGGTGGTAGGGACGCTCCTAGCTGTCAAAAAGCAAAACGGTTCATCTTTGAACCCAACGTGAGGGTCACTAAATATGTGTTATCCTTAAAAAAGAGCCAACTCATTATTCTGGTTGCACTTATTACGGGCCATGAACCTTTCAAGGTTCATCTGCATAACGCAACACTTAACTTTCACTTGCTCCTGTATTATGACTACTAGCACAATCACGGTTAAAACACAACTAATCACCTCCTAACATTGTATCTCGTATTTATACCAAATATTCTAACCTTCTAGAATATTCCACATTGTTCGAGAGTGTCTAGACTATTCCTGAATAGTCTAAACACATCTAATTTATACCAGTAATTTATCTAATCTAATTTATACCATACATCTAATTTATACATTTACGGTAGCGTCTCTACTCAAATATAGATGTCGCCACGATCGTAACATTACCCTCTACCTAATCAATATTCGTCCCGAAGAGAATCCAACTCACCTCCCTACAAGGCGCTAATCGCTGTAAGTGCACCATCTTCAGCTTTCCTCGTTGCCCTTTCTCAATCCGGTAGACCATGTCGTTTATCTTTTTGATGATGGTGTACGGTCCTTCCCATGAAGGCTTCGGTGATAAACTCGTCTTTATTTGCTCGTATGTCATCTCAAGCCTTCATCTTCTCTCGTACAAGTTGGTGTATCTAGACGTTGACAAATTTTGGCAATTGTTTTATTAATTCTCAGATGACACCCACTTGCGTCTCCGTGATAATCCGTCAATACTTCGGCAATTTCAGACTTAGGCACTACTTTCACTAATTGATTCACATTGCCGTATGAGCTTGAAATTCTTGGCCATAGAGGCACTTATGAAAGTGTTTCACGCATTTCATTTCTTACGAGTCACACAATAGTTACATTCTGGCTTAGAAAACACCTGTGAATAATAAGCTATCACTCTTTCTTGTTACTAACACTCCTCGGATACCATCATTACTTGCATCGGTATGAAGAATAAACTTAACACCGGGTATCGGGTATGCTAATAATCGTGCTGTATACATAATCTCCTTCTCAATTCATTGAATGACTCCTCCTGCTCGTCTGTCCATGTAAGCTCTTTGTAAATCCTGGCACGAAGCGCCAATAATAAGTGCACAATCCGATGAAGCTTCGTAATTCTCGTAAATTTTTAGGTCTTCTCCAGTCCTTTACTGCTGATATTTTGTCTTCATCGGTGTGGATTCCATTGTGCGTTACTTTATGCCCCTAAAATATATCTCCATTAATTTACCTCCTTTCTAAATAGGGAGCACTTCTTCGAATTTAACTTTAAACCGGCTGATTGCAATCGCTTCCATACCTCTGACAAATTTCTTAAGTGTTCTTCAAAATCCTTTCCCATAACTATGATGTTGTCTAAATACACTAGGCATGTTTTCCCCAATGTAGTCCTTTTAACACGCGCTTCAATAGTCGTTTAAAAGTTGCCGCGCCATTATATAATACAAATGGAATCACGTTAAATTGCCATAGCCCCATTACCCACACTGAACGCTGTTTTTTCACGACCTTTCTCTTGGCCTTCCAAAACATTCTAGCACCTGAAAACGTGTCTAACCTGTCATCGATCCCTGGTAATGGATAATCAACGCAAAAACGCATTTTACCATCCTTCCATTCGATTAATACAACTGATGAACTCCATGGACTGTTTGATCATTCAATTACTACAGCTGCCTACACATCCGTTATTCTTCGTTCCGCTTCTTCTCGATGCTTGGCGTATAGGTGTCTCCATTGCGGTATGTACTGCAGAATATCGACTTATACTGTTCGAACAGTTGTCGTGCTGATTTTTCTGGTTCATGGTTAGAACTCCAGTTGTAACGTTAAATTGAATTCGGAGTTTATCAAGAAAAAAAAAAGAAAAAAAAATTAATAATTATGATCCGTATCGGCCGTTTTAATTTAGCTATGGTACACTTTATTAAGCTACTGTATGGTATTTTTATGTATTAAATTATTTTTAAGTAAGTATATAAGTATTGTTTATATACATAATTATGCACAACTTATATTTATGTACATGGTGTCATAAAAGCAAAATACGTTTACATATTATGGATTGTATATAGGTTGTACAGGTTTTTGTTATGGTGGTATATGAATTTTGAAATTGACAACAAGAATAAAAAATTGGATGATCGGGAGTATCTTGTAAACTGTGGAATCGTAGATAGGTACCAAATTGGCATCTACGATATTAAAAATTATAATAATATATAGTATAAAAAAAAATAAAATTGGTTAAAAATTTATAAGTGTTTAAAAATTAAAATTAAAAGTTATTCATAAATAATATAAAATAAACTATATAAAAAGTGTTCTAATATATTACTATTAGAAATTAAAATTAAGAGCAAAATATATTGCTGTATAAGAACGGTGGCTTATGCCTATAAATTAATATGTATATAGTGGTATAATTAACTGTGGGTATAAAAATAAAATCAAGCTCGAAGCTTATGGACAATGTATCATTTAAGTGAAATTAAAACTATAATAATAAATAAATTAACTAATATTTATATCCATTAACTAATATATGTTTGTGTATATATCTATACCGGGTGTTTCTTTTAAACTGAGACGAACAAATATCTCGAAAAATATCCACTCTACGGAAAAAATGTCCATAATCAACATTTAATCATACCGCGGGGGAAATACATTAGTGTAAAAAAAATAGTACCACACCCCCGCTTTGTAGGTGGGGCGGGGGTAACTTTTAAACTAAGATAGGAAGCCATATTTTTTATTGCAGATACGGATTCTACGACTAAAAGTACGTATGATTTGAATAAAATATTTTGTTCGGTTCATGATAGATGGCGTTGTAATCGACGAAATTCAATTTTTTCAATTTCTCCTTCTTAGAACACACGCATTCGATTCTGCAATACGTTTGAAATAAAAAACATCACGTTTTTATTGGAAATACTCGAAATTCGTCATCAAAACAATTTATTCAGTTTTGTAAATCTAAAATAAGTGTTCAAAATGATGGCCTGCGACTTCAATGCACTTATTAATCCGCATTTAAAATGATTGTACACAACTGAGATGTGTGTCTGGTTGAATTTCAGCACACGCATTTCTGATTCGCGCAATCATGTTCTCACGTGTTGTTGGTTTTTGTGTGTAAACTTTGTTTTTGAGGTAGCCCCACAAAAAAAAATCTGGCGCAGTAAGATCTGGTGATCTGGCGGGCCAATTTATCAGACCAGCTCTACCGATCCAGCGACCATTGAAATCACGATCAAGTATTTCACGTGCCATCAACGAATAGTGTGCAGGACAACCATCATTTTGAAACCACATGTTCCGTCTCACTTCTAAGCTCAAATTTTCAAGTAATATTGGCAGTTCATTTTCCAAAATGTTTCGGTACATTTGACCATTGAAGTTGCCTTCAATAATGTGGGGGCCTATGAGTTTGTTGCCAATTATTCCACACCACACGTTGACAGTCCAAGGACGCTGATGTTCAACTTGACGAAGCCAGTGCGGATTTGGAACACTCCAATAATGCATGTTGTGTCGATTAACCGTTCGATGGTTTGTAAAAGACGATTCGTCGGACAACATTACGCAACGAAAAAAATTGGGGTTGTGTTGTATTTGTTCACGTGCCCATTGACAAAAAGTTACCCGATTTTGAAAATCAACGCCATGAAGATCTTGGTGTAAAGACACATGATATGGATGATACTTGTGCCGTTTTAAAATTCTCCAAACACTGGTGAGGGGCAATCCGGAATCGCGAACTATTTCTCGTGTACTATTATGATGATTATGAGCCACTGCTGCCAATACAGCAATTTCATTATTTTCTCCAGTGACTGTTGCTCTACGGGTCCTCTTTTTCGGTTGAACATTTCCATCAGTAATAAATTGTTTGATATAGTACGGCCAAATGAAGCACGTGAACGAATCCTATCCGGAAAACGTTGAGCGTAAATAGCAACAGCATTTTCAAGATTTCTGCCAGCTTCTCCATAAACCAGAACCATTTCAATTTTCACTGGCACAGTTAAACGCTCCATTCTAAAGTATTTTGTCGTTTATTTTGCAATTACGAAAAACATGAAGATAAGAAATAACACAAACGTTAAATGTGATTTACAAAACTGAATAAATTGTTTTGATGACGAATTTCGAGTATTTCCAATGAAAACGTGATGTTTTTTATTTCAAACGTATTGCAGAATCGAATGCGTGTGTTCTAAGAAGGAGAACAACGCCATCTATCATGAACCGAACAAAATATTTCATTCAAATCATACGTATACTTTTAGTCGTAGAATCCGTATCTGCAATAAAAAATATGGCTTCCTATCTTAGTTTAAAAGTTACCCCCGCCCCACCTACAAAGCGGGGGTGGGGGACTATTTTTTTTACACTAATGTATTTCCCCCGCGGTATGATTAAATTTTGATTATGGACATTTTTTCCGTAGAGTGGATATTTTTCGAGATATTTGATCGTCTCAGTTTAAAAGAAACACCCGGTATAATACTAAAACTATAAATTAAAAATAAAATATCACAGTAATTTGAAGATATCACAGTAATTTAAAAGATATCACAGTTACTCTTGTTGGGTTGTTTTTGTTGAAACGATCTAAAGTGGCAAAAAGGACGTACATATGTTATCGGATCCGCAACGCTTCGTAAGATAAAAAATATACAATCCAAAATCGCAAGTTATTATTTAAGTTTTTTTTATATACAGTAAAACCTCTGTATGTTGGACAGCGAAGGGACTTACCATAACTGTCCAATTTATGGAGGTGTCCAATGTATGGAAAATTATTTTCGATTAAAAAATACATGACAACTACATTTTAATTTTTATTTCATGTTTAACTCATAGTGCATTTAATAAAAATAACAAATCATAAATGTCAAATTTAACAAATTATATACGTATACCTGATTTCGTTAATAATGTATGTAACATATAGTACATAGGTATAGTTAGTACAATGAAAAAAAATATCAAAAAAAAAAAAATTAATGTCACAAACTATGCGTACTATTAAATATACATATGCAGCAGAAATTTACTTTGCGCAATACCCTATATCTTTAATAATTTTGTTTAAAAAAATAATCAATGGTTGTTTGCAATTTGGTTTGCTGAAACTAAACTCATTTGAAGTTTGCTTTCCAAAGCCAAGATATCATTGCGAATAGACGAACAGGTATCCAACGACAAATGTTTCACTACTTCAAGTGCTTTAAAGGCTTCTTCAATTGAAACTTTGGCTCATCCGTTTTATGGTCTGATTCAACCTCTTCAGATCAATCATCTAAGTTCGATAACAAATTGCTACGCCATTGTCAGCTGTGACAAACTATTCAAATTGTTCAGCCGATACTCCCTCTGCCTCATGAATGGTTATAATATCTTCAAGTTCGATGGGCTCATCAGTAGCAGTAATACTGAATCCCTCTAGCTGTACAAAAGATTTTGTGCAACGTTGAATAGTGTTGGTCATACAAACATTTATACTTGTTAGTTACCTATTAATATACAGAAATGACGTCCACCATACGGAGGTAAAAATTATAGAAAAAAATACACAAATTACTATTTTACTGTCCAATATCCAATATACAGAGGTTGTCCAATATATAAAGTAAATGGAAAAAGTTTTGGTAAATTTTGTATGGATTTTCAAGGGACTGAATAGAAGTGTCCAATATATAGGAGTGTCCAAAATAGAGGAGTGTCCAATGTTGGAGGTTTTACTGTATTTTTATATTATTATTATATTTTTTTTTTTGAATCCTAAATTATATTTAAATTTACAACTATTATTTACAACTATTATTACAATTATGCATGTTAGATTCATTTTTGCTATATACTCGTATATATATTATTTAGAATCCTAAAAGTTACATTATATTCATTTCAAGCTTTTATCATTTATTAATTAAGTTTTCTTATGGCCATAATTTTTTTATTAGAAATAAGTTTATTGGGTTTTATGTAAAACTAAATTAAGCAAATTATTTTTGAACCTATATGTTCATATTATCATTTTTGGTCGTGCTTTTCTTTAGTGTTAATTATCTTTAAAAATCCTGAATAAACGATAGAATCATTAAAAATTTATTATATAATGATAATTACATTTTGTTTATTTTTATTAATGGAAATATGATGTTCGCGTAATTTGTCTAATTTTCCTCTGGTGATGTGATCGAATTTTCCTAAGCCTACAGTATGAAACCTCTGAAACGTAATTATATTTAACATAATGCAGCAATATCTAGCTCGACCTTAGTCCACAGGCTCGAAATGGTTTAAACTATCTAAATATATAGACGAGTACCCGAGAACATTTCGAGGAGCGGTAAAATTATAAAATTCTGTCAAAAATATTGTTACGTTTTTGCCTTGTCAAATTCAAGGTTCGATCACTGGATTGTGAATAAAACAAACGATGTAAATTCTAGAACACACTAAATTTATTTATTTCCGATTAAACACTAATTTAATTATTTCACTTATTTAACTTAATTATTTCACTTCACAATAATTATTTTACTACACTTTAACCACACTATATTACACTTTAATAACACTTTATTTTATTTTATAAACACTTTCCTTTTAATTACTATTAGCACTCTCACGGTTAAAACACAACTGATTTACTCCCAAATGTCTGTCGCGTATTTATACCAAATATTCTAACCATTCTAGAAATGTCCAGAATATTCGATTAGTCTAGATAAGTCTAGACACCTCTACTGTTCTACTTTATAACAATTTTACATTAACGATAGTGTCGCTATTCAAACATAGATGTCGCCACGATCGTAACATTACCCCCTACCTAATCCTGATTCGTCCCGAACAGGATCCAACTCACTACCCCTGTAGATCGCTAATCGCTCTATATGCACCACCTTCAACTTTCCCCGCTGCCCTTTCTTGATCCGGTAGACCACGTCATTTATTTTGGTGATGATGGTATACGGCCCTTCCCATGAAGATTGCAGCTTTGGTGATAAACCCTTCTTCCGTTGTGGGTTGTAAAGCCATACTAAATCTCCTTCTTCGAAACCTTTATTATTTGCTCGTATGTCATATCGAGCCTTCATCCGATCAATTGATACTCGTATCCTCTCTCGTACAAACTGGTGTATCTCGTCGAGTTCTCCTCTCATCTGGTCAACATAATTCTGTCTATCTAAAGCTGATGACGGAACAGCTCCAAACTTTAGATCTCCGGGTAATCGCAGATTATTTCCAAAAAGGATTCTCGCTGGTGTCATTCCCGTTGAGTCATGCACTGCTGACCGATACGCCATCAGGAACATCGGTTATGTATCCCAGTTGCGTTGATCATTATCCACGACCTTTGCTAAATATTTCTCCAATGTCCCGTTGAATCTTTCTACCATACCATCCGACTGAGGATGCAAAGGCGTTGTTCTTGTTTTATTTATACAGAGCAACTGACAGACTTCCTGAAATACAACTGACTCAAAATTTCTTCCTTGGTCTGTGTGAACCTCCATTGGTACTCCAAAACGACTTATCCAATTATTAATCACGGCGTCAGCTATCGTAGTTGCCTCCTGATTGGGTATGGGATACACCTCTGGCCATTTACTAAAATAGTCCATTATTACTAGAACATATTTGTTACCAACATCCGTAGTCCGGAATGGTCCTGCCACATCCATTGCGATCCTTTCAAACGGCGCTCCAACGTTATATTGCTGCATTGCTCCCCGACTTTTCCGTGCCGGACCTTTTACCGCCGCACATTGATCACATTTTTGGCACCACTCCACTACAGATTGTCTACATCCTGACCAGAAAAAAACGTTGACGTATTTTGGCAAGTGTTTTATTAATTCCCAGATGACCCCCACATGCCCCTCCGTGATACTGCTTCAATATCTCGGCAATCCTAGACTTAGGCACCACTTTTACTGATTGTTTCACATTACCGTCCGGGCTTTCCCATATTCGTTTTTAGCATCCGTTCTCGATTTGGAGGCTATCCCATTGTACCCAGTAAGCCTTTACCGTGGGACTCTTATCCGCAATTTCACACCAACTTGGACGATTTCCTGTCTCGTTAAATTGCATGATTATTGCCAAATCTGGATCTGCTAACTGCTCGTCCCTAACCGTTTCATCCGTCCATTCCTTATCGGGTAGTATTTGCATAAGCCTGATGTCGATAACGTCTTCCTTTGCTTCTATACAGCCGCAGTGCTTACATTCCACTTGACATGGTCGTCTTGACAATGCATCAGCATTTCCATGTGCACTCCCTTTCCGCACTGAAAAAAATAATCGGAGATATAAACAAAAAAACACGGTTAATTTTACAAAAAAAAGCGTTCGTTTTCAGCCAACGCTTCGGTTCGCAAATATAACAAATTTAAAATCGTTATTTTTACAAAGCTTTATGATTCCCAAATCTTCACAGATACTTCGTAAAAAAAATTCGTGCCTTGTAAAAAGGTTTACAAACCTATGGTAAAATTTACTACGGTTTTTGTGAAATTTACAAATTAATGTGCAAACTAAAAAATATTTTTACGATATTGGTGGTTTGTAGGGTACAGCTTCACGCTTGGTAAATTTAACAAATTTTGTTGTAAAATTTAACAACGATAATAGGTAGATAAACCAAATGTATTCGTTAAATTGGGAAATTAATATGTTAAATTTATGAGAGGGGTATGTTAATTTATAATATTAGTACGTAAAATTAACGACATTAATTGTAAAATTTACAAAATCGCCATCCCAATTTAACAATGGTAGTTGCTAAATTTACAACTATATTTCGTTCAATTTAGAAAATTTAATGTAAAATTTACAAAAACAATTCCAAATTTTACACACCCTATACGTTGACGTAACAAAAGCGTCGGGGAAGTTAACAGAATCAATTGTAAAATGTACGAAATGGGTAAGTAAACGAAATTCAATTTTTTCAATTTCTCCTTCTTAGAACACACGCGTTCGATTCTGCAATACGTTTGAAATAAAAAACATCACGTTTTCATTGGAAATACTCGAAATTCGTCATCAAAACAATTTATTCAGTTTTGTAAATCTAAATAAGTGTTCAAAATTAATTTCAAGTTTTATTATTAAATTTCAAAAATACAAAATTCAGGCCATCATTTTGAACACTTATTTAGATTTACAAAACTGAATAAATTGTTTTGATGACGAATTTAGAGTATTTCCAATGAAAACGTGATGTTTTTTATTTCAAACGTATTGCAGAATCGAATGCGTGTGTTCTAAGAAGGAGAAATTGAAAAAATTGAATTTCGTCGATTACAACGCCATCTATCATGAACCGAACAAAATATTTCATTCAAATCATACGTATACTTTTAGTCGTAGAATCCGTATCTGCAATAAAAAATATGGCTTCCTATCTTAGTTTAAAAGTTACCCCCGCCCCACCTACAAAGCGGGGGTGGGGGACTATTTTTTTTACACTAATGTATTTCCCCCGCGGTATGATTAAATTTTGATTATGGACATTTTTTCCGTAGAGTGGATATTTTTCGAGATATTTGATCGTCTCAGTTTAAAAGAAACACCCGGTATAATACTAAAACTATAAATTAAAAATAAGATATCACAGTAATTTGAAGATATCACAGTAATTTAAAAGATATCACAGTTACTCTTGTTGGGTTGTTTTTGTTGAAACGATCTAAAGTGGCAAAAAGGACGTACATATGTCATCGGATCCGCAACGCTTCGTAAGATAAAAAATATACAATCCAAAATCGCAAGTTATTATTTAAGTTTTTTTTATATATTTTTATATTATTATTATATTTTTTTTTTTTTGAATCCTAAATTATATTTAAATTTACAACTATTATTTACAACTATTATTACAATTATGCATGTTAGATTCATTTTTGCTATATACTCGTATATATATTATTTAGAATCCTAAAAGTTACATTATATTCATTTCAAGCTTTTATCATTTATTAATTAAGTTTTCTTATGGCCATAATTTTTTTATTAGAAATAAGTTTATTGGGTTTTATGTAAAACTAAATTAAGCAAATTATTTTTGAACCTATATGTTCATATTATCATTTTTGGTCGTGCTTTTCTTTAGTGTTAATTATCTTTAAAAATCCTGAATAAACGATAGAATCATTAAAAATTTATTATATAATGATAATTACATTTTTTTTATTTTTATTAATGGAAATATGATGTTCGCGTAATTTGTCTAATTTTCCTCTGGTGATGTGATCGAATTTTCCTAAGCCTTATATCTAGCTCGACCTTAGTCCACAGGCTCGAAATGGTTTAAACTATCTAAATATATAGACGAGTACCCGAGAACATTTCGAGGAGCGGTAAAATTATAAAATTCTGTCAAAAATATTGTTACGTTTTTGCCTTGTCAAATTCAAGGTTCGATCACTGGATTGTGAATAAAACAAACGATGTAAATTCTAGAACACACTAAATTTATTTATTTCCGATTAAACACTAATTTAATTATTTCACTTATTTAACTTAATTATTTCACTTCACAATAATTATTTTACTACACTTTAACCACACTATATTACACTTTAATAACACTTTATTTTATTTTATAAACACTTTCCTTTTAATTACTATTAGCACTCTCACGGTTAAAACACAACTGATTTACTCCCAAATGTCTGTCGCGTATTTATACCAAATATTCTAACCATTCTAGAAATGTCCAGAATATTCGATTAGTCTAGATAAGTCTAGACACCTCTACTGTTCTACTTTATAACAATTTTACATTAACGATAGTGTCGCTATTCAAACATAGATGTCGCCACGATCGTAACATTACCCCCTACCTAATCCTGATTCGTCCCGAACAGGATCCAACTCACTACCCCTGTAGATCGCTAATCGCTCTATATGCACCACATTCAACTTTCCCCGCTGCCCTTTCTTGATCCGGTAGACCACGTCATTTATTTTGGTGATGATGGTATACGGCCCTTCCCATGAAGGTTGCAGCTTTGGTGATAAACCCTTCTTCCGTTGTGGGTTGTAAAGCCATACTAAATCTCCTTCTTCGAAACCTTTATTATTTGCTCGTATGTCATATCGAGTCTTCATCCGGTCACTTGATACTCGTATCCTCTCTCGTACAAACTGGTGTATCTCGTCGAGTTCTCCTCTCATCTGGTCAACATAATTCTGTCTATCTAAAGCTGATGACGGAACAGCTCCAAACTTTAGATCTCCGGGTAATCGCAGATTATTTCCAAAAAGGATTCTCGCTGGTGTCATTCCCGTTGAGTCATGCACTGCTGACCGATACGCCATCAGGAACATCGGTTATGTATCCCAGTTGCGTTGATCATTATCCACGACCTTTGCTAAATATTTCTCCAATGTCCCGTTGAATCTTTCTACCATGCCATCCGACTGAGGATGCAAAGGCGTTGTTCTTGTTTTATTTATACAGAGCAACTGACAGACTTCCTGAAATACAACTGACTCAAAATTTCTTCCTTGGTCTGTGTGAACCTCCATTGGTACTCCAAAACGACTTATCCAATTATTAATCACGGCGTCAGCTATCGTAGTTGCCTCCTGATTGGGTATGGGATACACCTCTGGCCATTTACTAAAATAGTCCATTATTACTAGAACATATTTGTTACCAACATCCGTAGTCCGGAATGATCCTGCCACATCCATTGCGATCCTTTCAAACGGCGCTCCAACGTTATATTGCTGCATTGCTCCCCGACTTTTCCGTGCCGGACCTTTTACCGCCGCACATTGATCACATTTTTGGCACCACTCCACTACAGATTGTCTACATCCTGACCAGTAAAAACGTTGACGTATTTTGGCAAGTGTTTTATTAATTCCCAGATGACCCCCACATGCCCCTCCGTGATACTCCTTCAATATCTCGGCAATCCTAGACATAGGCACCACTTTTACTGATTATTTCACATTACCGTCCGGGCTTTCCCATATTCGTTTTTAGCATCCGTTCTCGATTTGGAGGCTATCCCATTGTACCCAGTAAGCCTTTACCGTGGGACTCTTATCCGCAATTTCACACCAACTTGGACGATTTCCTGTCTCGTTAAATTGCATGATTATTGCCAAATCTGGATCTGCTAACTGCTCGTCCCTAACCGTTTCATCCCCATCCGTCCATTCCTTAGCGGGTAGTATTTGCATAAGCCTGATGTCGATAACGTCTTCCTTTGCTTCTATACGCCCGCAGTGCTTACATTCCACTTGACATGGTCGTCTTGACAATGCATCAGCATTTCCATGTGCACTCCCTTTCCGCACTGAAAAAAATAATCGGAGATATAAACAAAAAAACACGGTTAATTTTACAAAAAAAAGCGTTCGTTTTCAGCCAACGCTTCGGTTCGCAAATATAACAAATTTAAAATCGTTATTTTTACAAAGCTTTATGATTCCCAAATCTTCACAGATACTTCGTAAAAAAAATTCGTGCCTTGTAAAAAGGTTTACAAACCTATGGTAAAATTTACTACGGTTTTTGTGAAATTTACAAATTAATGTGCAAACTAAAAAATATTTTTACGATATTGGTGGTTTGTAGGGTACAGCTTCACGCTTGGTAAATTTAACAAATTTAGTTGTAAAATTTAACAACGATAATAGGTAGATAAACCAAATGTATTCGTTAAATTGGGAAATTAATATGTTAAATTTATGAGAGGGGTATGTTAATTTATAATATTAGTACGTAAAATTAACGACATTAATTGTAAAATTTACAAAATCGCCATCCCAATTTAACAATGGTAGTTGCTAAATTTACAACTATATTTCGTTCAATTTAGAAAATTTAATGTAAAATTTACAAAAACAATTCCAAATTTTAGACACCCTATACGTTGACGTAACAAAAGCGTCGGGGAAGTTAACAGAATCAATTGTAAAATGTACGAAATGGGTAAGTAAACGAAATTCAATTTTTTCAATTTCTCCTTCTTAGAACACACGCATTCGATTCTGCAATACGTTTGAAATAAAAAACATCACGTTTTCATTGGAAATACTCGAAATTCGTCATCAAAACAATTTATTCAGTTTTGTAAATCTAAATAAGTGTTCAAAATTAATTTCAAGTTTTATTATTAAATTTCAAAAATACAAAATTCAGGCCATCATTTTGAACACTTATTTAGATTTACAAAACTGAATAAATTGTTTTGATGACGAATTTCGAGTATTTCCAATGAAAACGTGATGTTTTTTATTTCAAACGTATTGCAGAATCGAATGCGTGTGTTCTAAGAAGGAGAAATTGAAAAAATTGAATTTCGTCGATTACAACGCCATCTATCATGAACCGAACAAAATATTTTATTCAAATCATACGTACTTTTAGTCGTAGAATTCGTATCTGCAATAAAAAATATGACTTCCTATCTTAGTTTAAAAGTTACCCCCGCCCCACCTACAAAGCGGGGGTGGGGGGACTTTTTTTTTTGCACTAATGTATTTCCCCCGCGGTATGATTAAATTTTGATTATGGACATTTTTTCCGTAGAGTGGATATTTTTCGAGATATTTGATCGTCTCAGTTTAAAAAAAACACCCGGTATATAAATATATACTTATATATATATATACATATATGTATATTTGTTTATATATATTTATACATATATGTATATTTGTTTATTAATATAAATATGGGTAAGGCGAACATTGATAGAAAAACGATACTTTTAAAATTCAAATATAACTTTTAATAAAAAATTGTTAATTTTTAAAATTATATAAAATAATTAATTCGTTATTAATAAATTTCGGTTTATAATTATTACTATTTAATTATAAATATTTCCTGATTTGTTATAAAGATAATAGTCAAAGATTGTAAGATAACATTTTTTTATAATTAAAATTTTAACATTTATTTTACAGTAAAAAAATTATTATAAATTATTCATATTTATTAAATAATAAATATTAAAAATTATTCATTTTAATTATTATTCAAAAATTATAAATTGAAGATTAATATATCTTGATTACATATTAAATTTCATGATTTATTATTAAAATATTTTATCTAAACTAAAGTATTATATTTACATAAAATAAAAAAATCATTTTCTTATTAAAAAAAAAATTTAACATTTTTTTTAATTATTATTATAAAAATTTAATTTTAAGATTAACGTTTCCTGATTTATTAAGTAATATAACAGATATTAAAAATAAAAAATTATTATCAAATTTAATTTAAAAAATTATATAATACAAGATTATAAACTATTTATTTTATTGTTGTCCTTGGCTGAGGCGAAATCTGCAAATAATAAAATTCGTTATTTATTTGTATATATTCATGCATATAAGTATTATATTTATATACCTATTATTAAAATCATTTATTAAGGTATTTATGCACGGCACTTCAACATCATATGGTGTCTTTATATCATAAAAATAATGTTAAATGAATAACCATATATTCAAACAGGGTTTTGGGTATTCCAGTTTGAACACTTGATATAACGGGTGATTTTTTAAGAGCTTGAGAACTTTTTTTTAAAAAAAAACGCATAAAATTTGCAAAATCTCATCGGTTCTTTATTTGAAACGTTAGATTGGTCCATGACATTTACTTTTTGAAGATAATTTCATTTAAATGTTGACCACGGCTGCGTCTTAGGTGGTCCATTCGGAAAGTCCAATTTTGGGCAACTTTTTCGAGCATTTCGGCCGGAATAGCCCGAATTTCTTCGGAAACGTTGTCTTCCAAAACTGGAATAGTTGCTGGCTTATTTCTGTAGACTTTAGACTTGACGTAGCCCCACAAAAAATAGTCTAAAGGCGTCAAATCGCATGATCTTGGTGGCCAACTTACCGGGCCATTTCTTGAGATGAATTGTTCTCCGAAGTTTTCCCTCAAAATGGCCATAGAATCGCGAGCTGTGTGGCATGTAGCGCCATCTTGTTGAAACCACATGTCAACTAAGTTCAGTTCTTCCATTTTTGGCAACAAAAAGTTTGTTAGCATCGAACGATAGCGATCGCCATTCACCGTAACGTTGCGTCCAACAGCATCTTTGAAAAAATACGGTCCAATGATTCCACCAGCGTACAAACCACACCAAACAGTGCATTTTTCGGGATGCATGGGCAGTTCTTGAACGGCTTCTGGTTGCTCTTCACTTCAAATGCGGCAATTTTGCTTATTTACGTAGCCATTCAACCAGAAATGAGCCTCATCGCTGAACAAAATTTGTCGATAAAAAAGCGGATTTTCTGCCAACTTTTCTAGGGCCCATTCAATTATTTGCAAGCGTTGCTCGTTAGTAAGTCTATTCATTATGAAATGTTAAAGCATACTGAGCATATTTCTCTTTGACACCTTGTCTGAAATCCCGCGGGATCTGTCAAATACTAATGCATGAAAATCCTAACCTCAAAAAAATCACCCTTTAATTTGAACAATTTATCTAGTGCCTCTAATAAAGTAGCACACAGGTATTTGTGGCCGTCAGTTAAAATTACAAATTCTTTTAAATCCCACTTCTGCCCAATGGCCAACAAAAGAGGTTGAAGTTTTGCATTTTCTTCTTTACAGGTTGATGTCATTCCTTCTACCTCTTTTGTAATGTCAGAAACGCTGGATATTATTTTTACAAACCATGTTTGGCTGTCTTTTAGCGATGATTTTCCATATTGCACTGTTTTATTACTTTGCGATTTATTTTTGACTGAAGGCGGCACCAAACTTGATAATAAATAGAGTATTTGTAAATTGTATGAATCTGAAAATAATAAGTTTTTGTTTTTGTTAATATTACAATGAATTACACCATGGTGTTATTGGTATTTAAATAAATAAAAACTTAATAAATAAAAGTCTTACTGCTTACCTGAGTTAATTTCATTTTTTTTCCTAAGCAGCTCCTTCCTCTAAACTTGTGGTGTTTCGTTTTTCTTTGATATGGCTTTGCAATATAACTGATACATTATTTAAGAAGGAGTCCCATTTTGTATATATATTTTTAGCGCTGGGGTATAGCGTTAAAAAATCAATTTCAACCTTAAAGAAATCCGATAATTTATTATAAATATATTATAAATAAATGATTTTATTTATGTAGTACCAGATCCGGCATAAATACATGTTTTAATATAGGCCATTCATCAAATATATTAATAATCGATTGGTCCACATTGCTCATACATTCGGCAATTCTTAATTGTGATGATTTTGTCCATTTTTCTAATACTAAGCTCCATGGACTTCGTAAATTTCTTAGCTCTGTTTTTAAAATCGTGTACTCTTTATGTTCTATATTTGCTAAATAATGAATAAAAATAGATTAATATGCTGAACGCTATTTCAATTTTTTAGTTTATGTTCTACCTTGTTGTGTACTTATAGGATTCTCATTGTGTGTTGTTTTTGATACACTGAAGTAGTTCCATATTTTTCTGTTCTCGTAGTCGAACTTGTTGTAGAGCTTTCCAGTTGGTGATTTCTTGCTGCCGGTTGGTGATTTGTGCCGAATTGTATAATAGGTTTTCTGAAATTATATACATATAATTAAGTATTTTATATGTTTGTTATCATCTCTGCTTTCATTCTTACTGAACTTTCACTCGGAAAACATAATACGATTTCATCAGCTAAGCATTTGATTTGCTTAGACGATGGTTTTAGATGCTGCTCTTTTAAATAAAAATCTACTATCATTGAGCATAAAATGTCCCGATGTCTTGGCTCTAGTACATGGTTTTTTTCATAGAAATCTCGTATGTTCTGTGCAAATTCAGTATTTCTGCTTATGATAGTTGTCACAGGCTGTTTTAACAAAATAAAATAATTTAAACAAATTTGGTATAAATAAATTTACACTATCGTAAAAAATTAAATTGTAAACTTAAGATAAAATAAAAATTTTAATATACTATATGAGCTGAATCTTTTTCACGTGGAGTGATAATTGAAGATGGTACAAATTTGGTATCCACTTGAAATCCTTTTTGCCACGCCACGCGGTCAGATGGTATTGAAACATGATTTTTAGTCCTAGTTCTGCTGGTTCGAATAATTCGTCAATATGGTTAATTCGCATATGTTTCAACTCTGAAATGCTAATATCAACATCTGTAAAATAATATATCAACATATTATATATGAAATAAAATAAAATTTATTAAATCATTTTACTTCTAAGGCGATCAAACAAATTTTCTAAATTCCAATTATTTAATAAATTTGCTAGTTCTAAATTTTCATTTTGTGAATCATTCAGTGATTGTTGGTTGATGGTTTCATCCTGAGCGTTATATATTGTAACCGTTTGTGTTTCCTTTTGTGTTAAATTTGGGTTGTTGGTTAAATGGGGTAGCACAGTAATAAATGAATTTAAATCAAGGTTAACAATTTCACCTAATTGTATATTTGATGTATTATCCAAATTATTTATATCTTGTAAATTATGATTATATTCAATCGAGTCTTCGTTGTTTTAATCTTGTACATTAGAAATGTTAAAATCAGAAATATTTTCGTTTTGTTCCATGTTGTGTTTAACCCTTTTCTTATTTTATTAAATCAATGTTAATCTATGGTTATGTTAATTATTAAAAATATTAAGTCTAAATATAATTGTTTAAATTGTACCGTTAAAATTATAAAATGATAATAATAAGTTAGAATGCACCCATTTAAAAATAAAAAAAAGTTACATGTGATGTTAAATTTAGTCGAATTTAAAAATAATTTTTATTGCGAATAACATTCCCTTCTTTGATTTTGTAGCTGTTTATTGGAGGACTAGTAAAATAAGATATTGGGTAGATAAAAAAATTGTCACATCCCGATAAAATTTTATGAGAAATATAATGCTGAAAAATATTTAAATGAGGTTTTATTGGTTGAATTATAAGCTCATTTGTTAATTGCTGAACATCTAAAACATCTTTCCTACTAAAATTATTTTTGTTATGCAGTGAAAGTAGAAAATTAATGAATTAATGGATGGATTCACTGACTGAGATATTATATTAGTTTCAGAAATATTTTTAAAACGTGAGCGAGTTATACTTGAACCGTCGTCGTCTACAACGTGCAATGAATGTGTATTTGTCAAATAATCTACTTTCCTAGTAGTATCACTAATAATATTTGTCTCACTTATATTAGAAGGAATATTTTTGTTAAGTTTGTCAATACATAATAGAGAAGATGATTCGACATTACGTGAATTCGTAACATCATTCGCAATATTTTCTAAATTTTTCGAACTATCATTTGAATGACGATACAAGTGCCGTTTAAATGTACTAATGTTTTTAAATGATTGAGAACAATTACTCTGTTTACATTCACATGTACCATAAGTTTTACGTGTGTGCATTATCTTTAAATGGGTGATTAACATATTTATTGAATTTAAGCATAAATTACAAATAAAAGAAGTATACATATCGAGATACACTAACCTATTAGCCAAATAAAAACAAAATAAGTAAATATACTAAAACTTAGCAATCAATATCCTCAAAAAAATTCTCTAAGCTGTCACTAATTGAAAGTATATCGAAGCTACTCGAATAATCCTAAATTGAAAAAAATAAAAATTATGTATAAATGATGGTTAAACAAAAAATGTATATATAATATATATATATAAAAAAATAAGGAAATATATATAATAATCATATATGTAATATATATATATATATATATATATATATATATATATATATATATATATATATATATATATATATATATATATATATATATATATATAGTTACATACCCAGAATGTACCAGCAACAACAAGGACAACAACGTATAATACAACAAAAGCAGTATTTCCAAATCTACCGCATCAGTAGAATTATTAAATATAATGCAAAGTATATTTTATACAAACCATTATTGATTTCATCATGTCTTCAAGGCTCCAAACAAAATTCGGTTAAAATAAAACAAACCTATTATTTTTTCACCATTATTATAGTTCAAGTTTCAACGATTAACACGTTGCTAAATAAAATCCCAAAATAAAATAAATAAGTTGGAGTTTAATTTAAATTAAACGCGGCACGACCTAAAAAGAACTTTCGCTCGAACCATATCAACCGATGTGCTTCGATCCCATAACTGGCGCAGCCTGTGGAGTTCAAATTTCAGTTTGAACAATTTATTTTGCAAATAAAAGTGTTAAAATTTTAAATTTTTTTCGGATAACCCAACTAAAATATTAATTTAAAATCAGCGTAAAACATTTATAGTGAAAAATTATAACAATCTTGCGCAGCAAAGTGACACTTATATTACGATAAAAAATTCTCATGGTAGAAAACAGTAGTTAAGTGAATCCAGTGCAAGAAATTACACGAATATTTTTGCTAAACTCAGTGTAAAACAATTATAGTGACACATTATAAAAATTTTGTGCCTTAAAGTAAACTTAAATTACAACAAAAATTCTCATAGTAGAACACAGTAATTAAGTGAATCTATAGTGCAAAATAAAAAAAAAATTACACAAATTTTGTTGGAAAGTGAACTATTGCAACAAACTATCAGAAGATTACCGGTCCTGTAAACCAATCCGACGAGAAAAAAACAGTTTCGAACAACCGCATTATGAAAAGTTTACTATTCGTAACGATTGTCTGTTTGATTGTTGCTTGGTAAGTGAAAGTATTTTTTTGCAAATTGTATTTCCACAAGCCAAATAATCCCAATAACCTTAATACGTAAGCATATTGAAGGATACTACCACCGCTTGCACGATAGCAAACGGGGCCCATATAAAAGCTACAATTGATAGCAATAAAAAAAATTAATTTTTTAATTTTTAATAAATTTTTATTTTTAATTTTTATTTTTTTAAATTTTATTAATTACCCTTCAAATCCCATCCAAATTTATATCAATTTCAAATACAATTAAAATTATATGGTTTACCATATTTAACAGTAGTAACATATAAAAGCTACAATTGATAGCAATAAAAAAAAAAATTAATTTTTTAATTTTTAATAAATTTTTATTTTTAATTTTTATTTTTTTAATTTTATTAATTACCCTTCAAATCCCATCCAAATTTATATAAATTTCAAATACAATTGCAAAATACTCTAACGAACCCTGCAACAAAATAGATGATGGTACATATTTCTGCAAACAGAAGAACTACATACAACTAATGAAAAATGCATCGAACAAATAATAACAAACAACCATTCACGTGTAATATGCCCGGTAAAAATCAGCAATTGCACAATAACCATAAATAACATCATATACACAAAAATCAAAACCTCCCCTGACATCAAAGTATGTACTTCGACAACAGATGAGAAAATGGTCAGAAACCAATTTCACTGAGGACAGCGAAAATCTACGGATGGAGGAGTTACATACCCAGAATGTACCAGCAACAACAAGGACAACAACGTATAATACAACAAAAGCAGTATTTCCAAATCTACCGCATCAGTAGAATTATTAAATATAATGCAAAGTATATTTTATACAAACCATTATTGATTTCATCATGTCTTCAAGGCTCCAAACAAAATTCGGTTAAAATAAAACAAACCTATTATTTTTTCACCATTATTATAGTTCAAGTTTCAACGATTAACACGTTGCTAAATAAAATCCCAAAATAAAATAAATAAGTTGAGTTTAATTTAAATTAAACGCGGCACGACCTAAAAAGAACTTTCGCTCGAACCATATCAACCGATGTGCTTCGATCCCATAACTATATATATATATATATATA
>OX596383.1:15398704-15459872 GCA_951394425.1 Tipula unca | reverse complement strand
CGAATTTCGAGTATTTCCAATGAAAACGTGATGTTTTTTATTTCAAACGTATTGCAGAATCGAATGCGTGTGTTCTAAGAAGGAGAAATTGAAAAAATTGAATTTCGTCGATTGCAACGCCATCTATCATGAACCGAACAAAATATTTTATTCAAATCATACGTACTTTTAGTCGTAGAATCCGTATCTGCAATAAAAAATATGGCTTCCTATCTTAGTTTAAAAGTTACCCCCGCCCCACCTACAAAGCGGGGGTGGGGGGACTTTTTTTTTTGCACTAATGTATTTCCCCCGCGGTATGATTAAATTTTGATTATGGACATTTTTTCCGTAGAGTGGCTATTTTTCGAGATATTTGATCGTCTCAGTTTAAAAAAAACACCCGGTATATATATATATATATATATATATATATATATATATATATATATATATATATATATATATATATTTATATTTATTTACGAATATAAACGAATAAAGAGATTAGGATCGAAATATATTCGTTCATATTCTCTTAATTCGTTCAAATATGCGGGGTCACCATTATTTTGTTTTTCGATTTGCGCATGGATAGATTAAATACTGATACAACTGGTGGCGGATCCAGGAACAAAATAAAGTGATCCCTACACACATACAAACACACAGTCTTGTTCGAATAATAATTTTGTTTTGAATTCAAACAGGACTAGAGTACTGCTTCTTTTTTTTTATATATATACATATATGGATTAGTGTTTCTTGTACAAAATTTTGTTTTTTGTCTTGGTTTTTGTTTAAAATTATACGGGGGCAACCCTAATTGTGTGTTTTATATATTATATTAATTTTTGTCACATAAATAAGGTATGTGTTGTTTTTGTGTTTTATTTATAGTTTTATGTGTAGTTTTATTTATTGTTTTTTTGCAAATTATACTAATTTATAAATCGAATGCATTCTTTTCCTTTTTTTTCTTAATGCTCTTTATACTAACAAACAAACATCATGGGTTATTTTTATATAAAAAAATCATTTAAAAAAAAGATAAAAATATGTCTGATACAAGTTCAGATGATGAATACAATCCAAATGATTATAATAATAAAATAGTGACAGCGGCCACTATAGCACCACCGCCACCCATTTTAGTAACTAAAACCAAAATACCATTGAGTAATGGCAAAGATGAAAATGATAAGCCACCACCACCACCGCCAATGCCACCAATCGGGATGATGACAACGACACCGGTTCAATCACGAACAAATACAATGAATTGTAACGAAATAATTTTTTTTTTTTAAATATAATTTTTAATTTAATAATATCTCTTTTGTGCGTATAGCTCGTAAATCGATTCAGTCGAATGGCGGAACTGACGACATGCATGAAGAATTAAAACACGTATTAAACATATTCCGTGAACGTCGCAAACTTGATATTCATAAAACACCAGAGATATTTATACAGCAATCATCTTCGGCGAAGGAGGTCGATAATTGGTTGCGGGCAAAAGGATTTTCGGATAATGTTTTAAAAAAATTAAACGGTCTAAATGGTAATGATTTGTTTGCGCTGAAACGAAACACGTTGACCGAGTATTGTGGCCCCGAGGAAGGTAAACGGCTTGCATCACAAATTACAATACAACGGAATGTATCTGGTGTACGTATTTCTACGGTATATACAATATATACTGATCTTAATTGGCATAATTATTTATTTTCAGTATAAAACCGCTAGGTCATCTGAACTGCAAGCAATTTTAGCCAAAGCTCGAGAGAAATATGAACCAATAGCATAACATTTTTCTTCATCATACATTAGTTATCTTAATTTGTTGTTAATTTATCCGTTACATGTTAATAAATTATATAAAATATACTACTGCGATTTGTTGTTACTCCAAAAAGTTAAAGGTATGTCAACAGAGTTTGTACTGCAGCAGCACACCAACTAAATAAATCATTAATTAGTAATTAACCAATTCACCATCCAAAAAAATCTAGAAAAACATAAATTCATAGACTACAAATAAATATTACACTGTGGATTGTGTAGCACTTATGCAAGACAATTTTTCGTGTGAGTGATTAAAAAGTCGATCAAAATTGGGTATCAAAAAAAATTTTTTTTTTTTTAAATTTATTTACAAAATTTTAGTCGACCTTGTCAAGCACTCACATAGTAAAATGCACCAAAAATTGTTTAGCATTGATACAAATCAAGAAAATAGTCGGCTAAAATTTGATGATGAGTATTTTTTAATATCGTATTGGTTACTCTATTCCCCTAATATCGACTAAATTGCTTTAACCGGATTACTTACAATAAGAATAAATTTCAAAGAGACCTAATTCACTAAACTAAACTTAAGTTTATATGAGAATGTATCTTAACATGGGAGACATGGTTGATTGAAGGCCCGCATTTCCCAAGGATAGATGGCATCAAAATTATTTCGGGTAAGTATGCTGAATGGTTAAATAAAAGTTTAAATATGTCCGCTCCAGAAATTCTTAAGCAGATACAAGACTATGGTTTTTAATAATTCACTTACACTTTCGATATATGGATCGACCATTGGAACCCGTATTTTAACTAACGTTTTAAAATGGTTGGAGCCTACTGAGGTTCCGCACTCAATGCAACAATGGGCCCAACCTAGAAAATCTATACTTAATCTCAGAAACGCACTGCAATCTTAGCGAATTGTTTAATCTAAAGAATGGATAATAACTGATCTGGGATTAAGCTCCAACAAAGGCTGGACAGCAGCAAACATAGCGTAAGCAGTCGTCCACTTCCTCCAGATAGTCGCAACATAGAGCATATTGAGCGAGTCCCATGCATTGAAGATGAACCTTTTAGTCCCAGTTTAAGTAGAGCAAACTATTTAATAGCGTTCTTAGCACCATTGAAAGATAGAGCAATTACTGGTTCGGGCCAACAAACTTAATACGTGATCCAGCTTTCACTAAAAAAATTAACCACTTCATTTCCCTCAACCTCACAATGAGCAGGCACCATCATGATGCTTACTCTAGTATTGGAGCAAAGGTTATTAAGATAGTTCTTGCATCCGTTGATCAGTTTGGATTATTAAGGGTATCAGGCACAAATTTATTATACGTGCAGATAATAATATCCTTCCTTAAATTACTAAACTTGATAGCCTCAATACTTAGGGCAATAGAATCCAAACTATGCACTGACTTCTGAAGGAAAGCCATCCGCAAAAATGACAATAGAAATACTGAGAGAGTAACAATCTCAGCAATGTCACACCCAGGAAAGTGGACAGACATCAGTAGCTCATCGACTTTTTGCTGGCAAGAGATGAGTTTATTGGAAGGTAAAATTATCGAGTATACAAGTGTCATTTTTAGCCAGAGTTTTGTTAAGTCTGCCGAGAATAGATAAGCTATCGATTTCCTCATAGATGTTTCGACATTTTTGACCACCAGAAACTGCACCATCAATAAGAAACGGTTCCTGGATTTGACAAAAATAGGTATGTGATATAGCAAGCAGCCTGTTAGGATTCAAGCATGGACGTCATGAAACTGTACCCAATAAGATTACCCTGAAATGGATCCTCTCAAGGACGTATTACAGCACCGCTCTGGACCCAGTAAAGGATTAATCTTCAATGTTGGTAATACCTACACTCGGATTGTCAGGTGGGCCAGAAATCAGTGCAGTATATAAGAGGTTTCGCAGGCGCACTAGAATACAACGACGTAGCTCTTTTCGAAAAAGTTGCAATTTATGTCGTCATTCAGAGTAATGGTTGAATTCCCGCACACAGAACTTTTTGATAGTCGAATCGGATAGCATTTCTACGTATGAACGTGACTTTTTTGCAGCCCTTTCAGGCGTAGTGCCTAAAGCCGAGCAGGGCATTTTTGGTGTATCCGATGAGCTATTGCTATAGGCTTCTCGGAAATTTCAAGCTTAGCTTATTTATAGAGCTCTTACGTTTGAGAATTAGTTCTGCTTAAATATCGTATAGTATATCGGTCTCCGTGGTATTATTGGCAAAATTCTTTATCTGCGGCGTAGGCCTACTCTTAAGGTTCTCAAAGGAAAAATTATTGAAAGTTTTTGCTTGAGCGAATGCTTTCTAAAGTTGAAACACTCTATTCCGATTTTGGGAAAACCTGTCTTTAAACTTCACTAGGAGCGTTAAATTTAGCCTATTTTCATTTATTTGAAACTTTTGGCTAAGAAAAGAAGTTTAATAATTGTAAAATTCTGGATTACAAATGGTATTAGTGATAGGTAGATCTTGATACGAAATGGAGGGCTGTCGAAATCATACGAAATGGAGGGCTGTCGTATTAAGAAAACCCTCGACTGCGGCATTTTAGGATTCTTAATAGACATTTGGAGATTTGGAGCAAAACTGGAACTGGTTTGTTTTATGCTATCTTGAGATTCCGAACGATTTTTTTTTAGAAAATGAACTTATAAGTGATTAAGTTAAAGTTCTAACTTATTAAAATTCCGATTAAGTTCAATGAGACTTTATAAATCAGTTCCAATTCTATTTCTAACCAATTTGACAATGAATTAAATTGTTAGCACTATTTATCTACTAAGTGAAATTCAAATTTAAAAGCTAATTTAAAGTGTACAACACTTTACGAAATTTTGATTTGGTTATCTTACCTTTATCTCCGGTGTTCGCTGAACCTTCAGTTTGAGTAGCACTGAACGAAGTTTTGAAAAAGTATTGAAGAATAGGGTATATGATCGCAATTAACTTAATACTTATAAATTCACGAGAAAGACTTAATTTTTCAAAATGACAACTAAACACAACAATTATAGGTACCATACACAATTTATCTCTTCGAACTACACAATACTATATCACGTTATATACTCGTATCATTTTCAATTGCACTTTGACAAACAATTTTGAACTAAGACATTTAAATATATTTCAATCGACGTCTTAAATACAACTAACTAAAGACGATCGAATTTTTTTTTGAATCATATACGTACGTCAACCAATTTGTTATAATTGATTTTATGACGTAACTGGAACGCTAGAAGATACATAAACCTACATAATGCGACGCCTTATAATGATTTTTATTGTATTTTGTGTTGTGGCTGCAATTAAGTAAAATGTACATTTTACAATTTTCTTATGATTACAATATATTCGTTGGCTTATATGAAAATTTGTCTGGAAATGATCATAAAAACGAATATTAAAAATATTTAATTAACTTTTTACAGCCCTTGTCAAATTTATAATGAAATTTTATAGAAAATTTGTATACGGCGACATATAGTTATTAGGTTAGTTTTCTGTATAAACCAGGTCCAGTGTTCCAAAATTAGTTGAATATGGGTTTGAGGCTCTAAATATTTTTCAAAAATTGGCTTTTCAATTGAAACGTGAGTTGAAACAACAAAAACTGTACGAACAGAGTAATCTAAAAACCATAAACATTAATAAAACGTAATGTTTTGCTATTTATATAGTTATCCTATTGGCCAAAAGATGGTAGCCTCTCAGTGGCGGTTTGTGCTATTTGTGTAACACGGATATTTTGCGGATACATTTGTGGTATTTTAGTAACACGGATATTTTGGACCAACTAAAATCTTTGTGGTTAGAGAAATTAAATTAGAGAAATTTTGATTTTTTTTTTAAATTTTGTATAGTCTATCCTAGAGATATTCACGCGGATACACGTCTTTAGTTTTAAATAACCTGTTCAAAATTATATTTTTTTGCGGAGCGGAACTCAATTCTGATTAATTTTATTGGTTTTACAGAATTTAGAATTTAAGTGATACAATTAATAAAACGATTCACTTATACATTAACATCCATTCAGAAAATGTCATCATAATAGTTTTCCTTTATTGGTTTCATTGCTTTTCAAATTCAAAATTTTACATATGATACATGAAGCAAAAAATATTTAGCTGGAATTTTACCGACGTGATGATTAGCTCAGACCATCTTCAATAAACTATTGTATATAAATGTGTAGAAATAATAGAATTATCCAAATAAAATCTGGCACATTATTTACAGGTTCGTAGACCAGTTCATAGAGGTATGAACCATCTCAATCGGATGTCTATTACGGATTTTAAGTTTCTGATTGATAAAAAATCATTACGAGTAAGCTCAAGCGATTTTCAATAAACCATATTTGAATATAAAATATGTAGAAATTATTAAATCATCCAAATGAAATCTGGCACATTATTTACAGGCTCGCAGACCTGTCCATAGAAGTATGAATCATCGCAATCGGATCTCAATTACAGATTTAAGATTTTTGATTGACAAAAATTCGTAATGATTAGCTCAGGCGGTTTTCAATAAACTACATTTGTATATAAAACGTGTAGAAATAATTGAACCATCCAAATAAGATCTGGCACATTATTTACAGGCTCGCAGACCTGTTCAGAGAGGTATGAATCAACGCAATCGGATCTCTATTACGGATTATAGATTTTGGATTAAATATTTAGCCGATTATGAATATAGGCAATGTCCAATAAGTATCCCCATGACTGCTCTTAATTCACGTCTACATAGGAAGATTAAAGTATTTGAGCGCTATAAGTTTAGTTGTGGCCAAACTTATCTTGTTATGCTTCATGTGAAAGAGTTAGTCCAACGTGCATTTAAGCGCGGTAATAGGCCCAAGTTTACCATTTCCAGTTGCATTTAGAAAGTCGTACAATGCCTAACTAGCTCGTCCGCTCTGCAGTTCTCCATGACGTCCAAGTGGCCGAGGACCCAGGCTATCCGGATGTTGAAATGAACACTCATCTCATTATGGCAACTCAATGCCATCCTTGACGCCAGAGAAACTAATTCCAATTCATAATATCAGAATAAATTATGAATTTTGTAATGTCCTGAATGTGTAAATGTATATAATTCATTGTTAACCCAAATAAATCTTCAGCTATCTGAATATGTAGTTGAGAGCATATGAAAATTTTTAGAATCGGCAGCACATAATTTACAAAACACCTCAAATTCTATTTTTCGTATACAAAAAATTCCAATTGGACAAAAAAAAAAAAAATTAATTTTTTAACATTTTTTTAGTATTAACTTCATGGTAATCATGTAGTTGAACTCTTCACTAACCCTAATCCATAGTAAGTTGGCTCCTCGTCATTGATTGAATAATTTAAAAGTTGTGGATTACATACAGATAAACGTAGCATTTTTTGTGGTGTCGCTATAAGGTGGTGTGCCCCCGCCGACCCTATGACCTTTAGGCTGTTTTTCAAACTTGCGAGAATATGAAGACAACTTTCACAAAATCGGGTTTAAAATATTCTATAAACAATTTGCAAAACATATGTTATTAATATTACCCGCCCGCCACTGGTGAAATTAATCAAAATTCTTTGGTATAGTGCGATGTAATCGAAGTATATAATTCTTCTTTATCCAGAGTGGCATAATTTTTTTGTGGCAGATGAACTACGGTTCACCACTCTGGTTATATAATTAAAGAAACATTAGATTATAGACATATCGTTATATATATACATATATTTATATGTACCTTAATCTGTTAATTGCTCTGGAAAAATCCAGATAGATTATATTATATACATATATACATATACATAGATTGAGATGAAAAAAAAAAAATGCATAAGACATAAAATCAAAAATCGCGAATAACGCGAGAAAGAGAAGTTATTTTATAATTTCGCGTGCTCGTGGTTCTAAATCGCTGCATTATAAAAATCTATCAAAGCAATCAAAACTACTTTTTTGTTATTTATATTTTTTTTATTCTGTGTATTAAATCTGTTTAGTTTACAAGTTTTTTTTATATATATTTTTTTTATTCAATCATAATATGTATTTTAATTAACAATCTCACAATTACCAAGTCAGAGAGTGTGTTGTGTACACGTCGCGCGCGCGGGGTGGCTGTGAATTTTGTTTTATATATTTATTGTATCTATACTATAGAGTTAATATAGGACCGATAATAGAATAAATATTTCAGTGACTTTGATTAGTGCGTGATTTAAAAATTTAATAAAATAAAATAGTTTTTTTTTTTGTTTTTTTTTGTTCTGTTTGTTGTAAGAAATTAAACGAAAATACAAAAATACAAAAAGAAGACTTAAAGTGGTTTCTTCGTGTGTTTTTGACATCATCAAGTAAATACACGTAATTGAAAAGATATCGCGAAATATAGTATATATACATACATATATACCATAGAGGTATCGTGATCTTTTCTCTTCTCGTGTGTATATATATAGACGCGATTTTTATTAAGATGATGTTTTAACAATAAACGAAATCAAAATAAAAAAAATGTTGAATAGGATACATCGGTTAAAAGAATGGATTACCTAAATGATCCTGCATTTTGTGTCTTTAACGGTGAGTACATACACATCAATATTTCAGACTTATCATCGCAGCCTGATGGGCCTCTATATACTAATCTCCTATATAGTGAAGCTATGTTATTTTCTTTGATCGCAAAAAAAAAATGGGTGGATTTCTCATACGATCTCAATTATCTATATATGTATATACATATATATATATATATATATATATATATATATATATATATATATATATATATATATATATATATATATATATATATATATATATATATATATATATATATATATATATATATATATATATATATATATATTATATATATATATATATATATATATATATATATATATATATATATATATATATATATATATATATATATATATATATATATATATATGGATATATATATATATTATATATATATATATATATATATATATATATATATATATATATATATATATATATATATATATATATATATATTATATATATATATATATATATATATATATATATATATATATATATATATATATATATATATATATATATATATATATATATATATATATATATATATATATGTATAATCCATGTCTGCTGCTCGCGCGCGCGATTTTAAATTATTCAATAAACAAAATTACGATTATTGACCAAACAAACTATATATTTGTATATATAAGAAAAATGTCAATAGATACCGTTTTTGATTATATTATGTCACATCCATAAAATATTATAAGTTTGTCGCGGGAATCTTTATCATGATGATTATAGCAAGTCGCGCACTATAATCAATTCGTTCAAACTAGTTGAATGAATATATTTTATGGATACGCTAATTAGTAATACACATGATGGGGCTAGTAACAATGCTAAATATATAAAATTCATATATTTCTTGTTGTGATATATAATATGACATGATTCTGATTTGCTTGAATTGAATCCAATGTTCAAGTATACGGCATATTTGTAGAATAAGACGCAGGAAACGCAAACGATACGCAAGAACACATTTTCAGGTTCCGTAAATCTTAAGAATAAGGGCTGCAATCCCCAAAAACTAAGAGTCGCAATAAAAGATATTTGTTTGTATAGTTGCTATGCACACATTTACACATATCCCAACATCAATTGAAATTATAACGATAAATAACAACAAATAATAGGGGATGGTCCCTAATTCATTCACGATTAATTCTGTTGGTATCATCTAAGAAACAATTAATTTATCATAACATAAATCCATCGACACTAACAAATATTGCACTGCGCTTTGGCAATTTTTCGAGTGTCTTACTAAGTGAGGCTGGCTAAAATTTGAGATCGGGATTTTTTTATTATTATTTATGAATTATAGTATATAAATCGCAAAAAAAATTCCCGATTACAAATTTTAGTCGACTTTGCCAGGCACTCATATATAAAACTCACAAAAAATGATGTAGCACTGATACACGATCATTTTTCGTGTGTTTTACTATGTGAGCACTTGGAAGCGTAGATTAAAATTTGATAGCGAAAAATTTTAATATTTGAATTATTGATTGCATTTCTGTGTATCGTTTTAGCTGCTATATTCCTTCTTCTCGGGAGATACTAGTCACAGTGAAAACTTTTAAATTGTATATTGACCACTAGTATAGTTGCCCACTTTAGTTTAAGATATTGTTATTGTACCAACAACTAGTTGTGATAAACATTTTTAGATTCGACGTTGTACTCGTATATTCGGAATGACTTAAAGTAATAAAAATGTTGATGAAAAACTAGTTAACTGAATTTTTGACGATTTTAAGTTACAAATTAAAATAACCCTAAAATTATATATATTTTTAGATAAATATTCCAACTTTTCAATATTGCATTCCAAAAAAAAACAAAAAAAAAATTAAAATGAATAACTTTCAACTCCCCTTATTTGTTAATAAAACTAACTATCTGCAGATATGTAAATTAGATTCTAATTCGATAAAACCGGATATCTGACATATTTTTTGTAGTTAGAAAGACAAAAATTTGAGTTGGAAACCAAAAAAACTCAATTTTTTAGATTCGTTTGAACTTTTAATTAAATTCTGCAAATATTTGGAGAGAGGGATAGAAAATTTTGTAATTTGAAGCCATTTATGTACAAATTTTTCACTAAATCCTTCACACATTCGGAGAGCCTAGAAATTCTGAGAAATTTTGTTATTTGAAACAATTACGACTTTCTGAGCCAGAAAAGACAAATACGAGTGAAAAACCAATTGATTTCAAATTTTCTGATTCAGTTGAACTTGCAAGTCAATCATTCGTAATTATTGGGGGCTCAAAAATCTGTAAACATTATTTAATTTTTTAAAATTTAGTTTTTGTAATTTGTCTTTTCTTGTTTTTCTCACAATAAAAAAAAACTCGAAACTTTTTACTCACGTGAATACCCAATTTGAACTTCATATGAATTCGAATTATAAAAAAAATTTGTACAAAATTTTGAAGAATTCACATATTTCAAAAATTTATAAAATTCCCCAAAATACTTTATATTGAGTTAATTTTAGTTAAATATTAAAAGTTGTAATTCAATTTGTTTAAATTAATGGAAGTAATCGAATCAAACTACGAGAGACTCGGGGAAACCTAGAGCAGGTCAAGTAGAAAAATACAACAATGGTAATAGTTCACGATTTTTGAAAAAAAAAATTGTAAAATCCGGGAAGCTTGGTTTAAATGTCAATTCCGGGATTCGTGTGAAATACTCAATTCAAAAATTATATTTCAGGAGCAATATCAAATAGAATCGGTCCCCTCCCAGAGCACTAAATCAGAACGAAAAATAACTTGAAACTGAATCCAAAAGCGGAACGATAAAAATATCGATTCAATGCTCTGAGGAGCTATTGAACTATTTCTAGAGTCTAGAATATTTGCATGTTGTGAGTATACAACAGATAATGAGCTTTCAATTTCTTCAGCCATTTATTCACGTCATTGATAAAAAAATAAAATAAAAGAGGCCTTATATATAGAGTATAGCTGGCATCCATTGAGTAGGCAGTGAGAGGGAGGGATCACAAAATTTTACCTTTCACACATGATCAATCAAATACGATTTAACGATTTTGAAATTCGTAAACACCAAATCCACTTGCAACTATCTTCAATAGAATTTACCACATTTACCACAAAAGAAACCAATTCCACGAGATTATAGTAGCGCAGTAGACTTAAACGCAATTAAATCTAAAATCAATATCGTTCTCACAATCAGTTTTAGTGTTCTCAGATATAACAGTTCAGGGAAAGAGCTGCCTGTCGTAGAAAAATCGCCATTTTTTTTCAAAGTTATTATTTTGTAAATTATATATAAAAAAAACGATGATACATTTTAGTTGACCTTGCCAAGTCTTCACATTGTAAACACACGAAAAATAGTCTTGCATCAGTGCTTGATCAATTTATGTGTATTTTACCATATGGGTGCTTGGCTAAGTCGATAAAATTTGGTACCAAATCGGAAATGAGAATATAAAATTGATTTTCTGGAATATGGCCAGTTAGAATTATATTTTTAAGTTCCAAGCACAAGCTATGGAATTGAGATGTGTCATTAGAGACTGTACAATTTATATTACTTAAATTTGCTCAGTAGAAGTTTTCTAATATTTTGAAATGGCTCATTAAGCCATTAACAATTATAGACCGACTTCGCTTTTATGCAACAAATCAATCATTTTTGAGCAACTAATAATGAGTTGATTGATTTTTTTTGGTAACTACTATAGTAAATCCACCGAACCAGATATTTTGAAACCAGATGTATCCATTCAGTAATAATTCACAGCAACTTGCAGCATTATCTATCGACATCTTTCAAGATTTTGATACAGGCAGGCAAGGAATACTCTTTTCGAAACTATTACTTAACTATAGCGTTCAGTTTTGAGCCTCTTGTGTAGTTATTTCTGGCTTATTTAAATCCGAAAATGAATTCATAGGACATGCCAAGTCAGTTGCTAATGATTTAGTTTTAATATAACATCTTGGTTCCAAACAGATCTACAATTTTAAACCAACTGCTTTACTTGAAATGCTTGAAGATCTATGTTTGAAATGATAAGAAACTAGTCTACGACAGAATTGTCAAGATCATTGCTCATTTGAACAAGTTGGGAGAATTTTAATTAAGATTTTTTTAAAGAAAAAAAATCTGACAGCAGAAAAACTGAATATGGAGTCCCATTCGGAGCAGCATGGCCATTGATATATCCACAACGACTGTCAAAATATTGAATTTGCCTGTATTATAGAGTAGCTGCCGCCTCCAAAGAGTTATTCGTTGTTGCTCTCCAACAAGTATGACAAACAAGTGGAATCAGCCTATACCCAAATATGTAAAATTTTATATTCCTAACCTTTCTTAAACCTAAATGCGAACCACAATTTCATATTTGAGACTCTCGAATTTATAGGGGCTCGGTGGAAATATTGGAGTACAGGAGCAGTATAAAAATATCATGATTACGTTCTTGTACCGAATGTTTGCATAACCACCATTACAGATCCTAACACATATGCTTCTGAGTTTGCGCAAAGAAACTAAAAATTGTGGCAAAGGCAGCACAAGTTGGAAAGACGAGAAATTCAAAGTAGATTTTTAGAGGCGGTTGTACTACTAGATAAGTAGAGGCGGTTGTAATCGACTGCAAATTTTGTGATTGTGAAAACCGAAGATTTTTAAGGCTCAGTGAACTTTATTGTATGAAACCGTTGGTTTCTTACACGTTTCTTGACTATTCTATAAGTCAGGTCATCATAACAATATCAAGACTTTAAATTTCTGTAAACCATAAGGTAACAGTAGTCAAATTTGGATTTGAGGGACGGACACCCTACATGTAATCCAAGTTGATTGAGTTTTAATTTCCTATATGTACTCTACGCAGTAACACTTAAAAATAAAGGTGTCGGGGTAGCAGCCTCCGCACGTAAGCCAATTTATTTAATGTTTATACAACAGCGGTGATTTAGGGGCGGCGGTTCTATCAAAGCCAATTTTATTTATTAATATGTAACCCCTATAGATAACAGCAATGCGGAGATCGAGATTTCGGGAAGTAGACTAACCAAAATCAGATAGTAGGGGTTGGAGGCTACTGCATCTAATTCTAAATACAATAAATGGGGAGGTGGCACACTCCAAGTGATTATGACAATATTTAAGTCGCTTGCGCCAACACTTATAGATTGCATTTTATGCCATCATTCGTATTAATTAATAAATTCGCATTTCATATAACAAGCGATACACGCACCAGTATTGGATAGATTCGAATCGATCATTCATGGCAAGCGAATAAAATTGTTCGATTATCGCAGACCAATTTGGTTGTTTGAATATTTTGAAAATTCTATCGGTATTTTATTCAAGCTCAGTTCGCGCCCTTTAGTCATTTAGGACATACACACAACATATATTATGTATATATGTATGTAAATATATGTATGTATGTATACATACACAAAAAAGACAATTTTTGAATCAAGACAAAAAACCAATTGTTTGGTCAATAAATTATAACAAAAACCAAAACTAAAATACCAAACTATTTCAGTTCTCTGTTGATTGTTGTGTGTGAATTAACGACATAGAGCCGTATATGTGTGTAACCAATCGAAACCCTTCTAAATAATTTCAAATCAGTTATATTATACTTCGCCATTTTATTCGCCATTTATTATATTTAGTCGTTAAAAAATCGCGCAGCAAAACACAACAACGTGTGTGCACTATAATACGGTTTAGATATTGTGTGAATCCAAGTGGGAAAAAAATTGTTTTTTGTGATAAATTTGGTCGTGAAAATTATGTAGTAAAGTAGTTGTCAGTTTTAATGTGACCTGAAAATTTAGTGTGCGAATAAACTATGGATTATCATGGCAGATCACCATCGGGTTAGTTTAAGATATGTATATACGTTTTAATGAAAGTTTATCTGTATGTGTGTGTGTGTGTGTGTGTGTGTGTATGTGTGTGTGTGTGTGTGTGTGTGTGTGTGTCTGTGTGTGTGTGTGTGTGTGTGTGTGTGTGTGTGTGTATAAATGAGAGAAAATCTTGTAAATTCTTCCACTTTCAATTTTCCATCGCATGTGCATGCGAATAATTCACCATAATTTTTCACGGAAAAGTGAAGATGAAAATCGTTTTAATATATAAATCTCACAAGTCAATGAATCTTAAGAATTTTATGTTGTTTCTAATTTTATTTTTTTTATTGTGTGTGGTGCGAGTAAATTTTTGTGCGGGATTGTTTAGTCGATAAAATTAATCGGTTTTTACGAATTAATATAGAAAATTCGTTAGATCGTTACCATGCCAATTTTGATTACTAAAAACATAAACGATATCTGAAAATGGAAGGTGAAAGGTTAAATATGTGACACTCGCGACTGCCTACAGCTCATCCCGAATGCGAAGAAGCTCATTCAATATTACGAACGCCGTGGAACGCTTTTCTCTCTCTCTCTCGTTTCTTTTCAAACTTCATACAAATTGGCATTAATTAATAATTTGGCCACGATTTCATCCTCAATTTTGAGTGCTACAAAGTTGCGGTTTAACTGGTGAAAGAACTTCATAATTTCGAGGTGACAGTTCGCATCAACATTTAGAAAACGAACTCATTTTAGAACACAATGACGAGCAATAACCGTGAAATTCGATAATTACTGCGACTGTTGTAACTTATTTACCATAAAGTAAACAATAACATATACTTTTCCTACATCATTCCCAAAAGAGGCCAAGTAGCCAATGGGAATTGAGCCAGTTTTTTTTAAGACAGTTTTTTTTCTGAATGTTTTACTATACGAGTGCTTGAAAAATGTATTAGTCGACCCTGCCAAGCTTTCACATTGTAAAACATACGAAAAATGGTCTTATATCAGTGCTAGACCATTTTGTGTGTTTTACTATGTCAGTGTCTGTCAAAGTCGACTAAAATATGGTATCAAATGGAGAATGGGATTATAAATGGATTTGTATTTATCATTTAAATCTTTTACTACCCATTTACACCATACAATGCTCATACGATTAAATTACCATGCAACTCGATAGTTAAAATGAATGTTTTAACTTACTCACAATAAAGAAAAAAAACATATCATTCCCAAAATAAGCCAAAAGGATTGATTCATTTCCCCCTCACTGAATTTAAAATTTGAAAAGTTTAGAGTCTTTCCTTCTTTCTTATATATCAAAAGCGTAGGAGATGGTAGCCTCCATGTAAGCCAGAAAAATTGTATGTTTTAAGAAAAAATATTTGATTTACTTACTTTTATATTTACGCCCCTTTTTCAAAGACCGACTCTTCATTTATGGCGGTCTTGTTTTTTTATAAATTCGCACTCGTCCAGTATTTAACTGTAAAATCTGTCATTCAAAAAATCCCTCAACATTGCAAATTTTGATAATTAAGTTTTAGCAACACTGACACACATTAAAATTGTTTGCAAAAACACCGCATGACTGTCAATGCCGCACAAATTAAGAAAACACTAATCTCTTCCATGAAACTTGTTGTTTATTAACATTATTTGTAATGACATTTGAAAAAAACCGTTATTGTTCATATATTCGCACTCGTTTTGTAATTTAACTGTAAAATTTGTCATTCAAAAAATTTCTCAACATTAAATAATTAAATTTTAGCAACACTGACACACATTAAAATTGTTATCAAACTGAATGACCGTCAAAGCAGCACAAACTGAGAAAATGTTAACACTATGGTGGCACAAAATGGTAGCACGTGATTTATCACACGCTATATATACCGTGACACTTAAAAGAAAATAACCAACTACATGTTGTTGCACATTATCTTTATTAAGGTGGGTTCGCGAGGTCGGATATTTACCCGAGCAATTCGACCGGGAATTGGATGAATTTTTTTGATTATGGATGAATTATTTTGGTGATGTTATTGGTTTGGAGCTCGGATGTAAGCTAGGGTATATATTCGACCTCGTGAATGACATTTGAAAAATGTCGGTTAATTTTTGTTTGACTACAACTAATTTCGGTTTTTGTTGTGGTATAATTATGTCCATTTGCTTTGTTTCACGGTGTGAGTGAGAAATAAAACAAATGATTCAGATTTTTTTTTTTGGAAAATACCGTTACCTTTTAAATTAACCATTTTTGGGCTTTAAAGGTGAGTTCGCGATGCCGGATATTTATACCCTAGCTATTTTGCTCAAAAATGGTCTAATTCATGTTGTTGTTTTATTTGTCAAACTTTATTTGTAATATCGATTTGCGTTTGGCTGTGATTACACCAAATAATTTTAATAATTTTGTAATTTCTAATCAGTTTTAGTCAAAAAACCGCCAAAAAATGTACGATCTGTGTTCTATAATATGATTTGAGAAAATAATCAATGGAAATCTTTGTATGCATATCAAAATAGGAATAATATTTATACAAGGAAATCAAACACGTATCGAGCGCCTACTGATGAGGAAAATGAGGCGGGAAATATATTACAATACAAATTGAACAGATTCTTTATAATAATATTGTGCTGTTTCGTAATGCGAATGAATTCTTGAAAATACATAATTTGAAATGAGATGAATAATTCGTTTTATTATTTATTTTACGTGATTCCACGAATTTCACTGTATGTCAAATGCCAATGAGATCCCATATACATACAATATACTTTGCATATAGTAACACAAATTTTTCCTTTATATTATATATTTATATATAAGTATAATAAATAAATAAATAAATATATATATATATATATATATATATATATATATATATATATATATATATATATATATATATATAAATATATATATATTTATATATATATATATATATATATATATATATATATATATATATATATATATATATATATATATATATATACATATATATATATATATATACCGGGTGTTTTTTTTAAACTGAGACGATCAAATATCTCGAAAAATAGCCACTCTACGGAAAAATGTCCATAATCAAAATTTAATCATACCGCGGGGGAAATACATTAGTGCAAAAAAAAAAGTCCCCCCACCCCCGCTTTGTAGGTGGGGCGGGGGTAACTTTTAAACTAAGATAAGAAGCCATATTTTTTATTGCAGATACGGATTCTACGACTAAAAGTACGTATGATTTGAATAAAATATTTTGTTCGGTTCATGATAGATGGCGTTGCAATCGACGAAATTCAATTTTTTCAATTTCTCCTTCTTAGAACACACGCATTCGATTCTGCAATACGTTTGAAATAAAAAACATCACGTTTTCATTGGAAATACTCGAAATTCGTCATCAAAACAATTTATTCAGTTTTGTAAATCTAAATAAGTGTTCAAAATTAATTTCAAGTTGTATTATTAAATTTCAAAAATACAAAATTCTGGCCATCATTTTGAACACTTATTTAGATTTACAAAACTGAATAAATTGTTTTGATGACGAATTTCGAGTATTTCCAATGAAAACGTGATGTTTTTTATTTCAAACGTATTGCAGAATCGAATGCGTGTGTTCTAAGAAGGAGAAATTGAAAAAATTGAATTTCGTCGATTGCAACGCCATCTATCATGAACCGAACAAAATATTTTATTCAAATCATACGTACTTTTAGTCGTAGAATCCGTATCTGCAATAAAAAATATGGCTTCCTATCTTAGTTTAAAAGTTACCCCCGCCCCACCTACAAAGCGGGGGTGGGGGGACTTTTTTTTTTGCACTAATGTATTTCCCCCGCGGTATGATTAAATTTTGATTATGGACATTTTTTCCGTAGAGTGGCTATTTTTCGAGATATTTGATCGTCTCAGTTTAAAAAAAACACCCGGTATATATATATATATATATATATATATATATAATAAAAACAAAATGACAGAAAGCAAAACAACTTATTGGGCAAAATTATTGCTTATTAAAAATGATTTGAACGTTAGTAGAAATAAAATATTTTTGACTATTTATTGTGGGACGCATTAATGAGGTTTTGAAAACCACGAACAAATAAATGGTAGTACTTAAGGATGATGTTCGTTTTGCGGTTGAACATTGAACATTTTATTGTCCGTGACAATTTTTCATTCATTTAAAAAATAAAACACAAAAGTAAAACCATTTAAATGAAATCATTTGAATTAGCTTCCATTGGCAAAGCAAGGTTAAATGTCAGGACCGCAAATAATTTTTTTAAAACTGAAGCCAAAACCGGAACGATAAAAATATCGGTTCGAACTTTTGGGCTTGACCTTTTTTTTTAAATTTTTTGATTTTTATTAGAATTTAGCCGCTCTTATTTCGCCCAAGTAAATTGTCAGAACTTTATGATTTCGAGTTAGTTTAAAGGTCCACTCTCTAAAACTGTTACTGAACCATATTCCCAGAAGTATTTTATTGAGCCACGCTGTGCCACATACCGCGGGTTAAAACGTATAACGTGTATATAGCATTTCGTTTAATTTCAGGTCGTACAGATTTTATGACAAATATCGATAATGAAACAATAGATTTCGCTCAACTGGAGGCTCTCATACATGGTACACATGCAGTAGCAACGTCAACATCTGCATCGGGTAGCCATAACACAAATAACATTACTACAAATGCAAATCAAGTTGGAATAAAGTCATCGGCGACATCAGCCACATCATCTGGTGCTTCACAAATTTCAAATGATAATTCCGTTACACAATCGCATTTGCCGGAAAGTCCACCCGATTCGGGATCAGAGCCACCATATAGTCCAGCCGATTTACATAGCTTAAATGGCCAACAGCAATTACAAAATGGCAATAATATTCAAACATTATCTGAAATTGATATTAATAATGTGACTGAATTGCATGTGGCCCATCATCTATTGAATAATCCAAATACAATTTATATAACAGAAGTGGCAAATGGGGGAGGGGTACAACAAAATAGCGACCGTCAAAATGAGCAACAAATTGTGCTACAGTCACAAGCATCGTCTATACTTGATATAGATCATCATCGTAGTTATCGCAATGACCTATTAACGTTGGGACAGCAGCAGCAACAGCATCCAAGCGATAATGTTGTTGGAAATCAAGGAATTATACCCGATCTATATGGACACCATCAATTGCAACCACCACCGCCGCCGCCACCTCCTCCGCCTCAGCAACAAATTCATGACCAGGTCCATCATCATCAGCATCACACGCATATACAATTAATAAATAATAATTCACGGAAACGAAAATTATCCCAACAAAATAATGGACCAGATGCGTTAACCTGTCAGCAAAATGGTGGCCAACAATCTATAATAAAACCGGAACCGATACGAGATCTGTGTGACATACAATATATACAAAATCATGGTGATATGCTATTTTGTCAAACCGAATCAAATCAAAATCAATCTGCTCTCAGTCCCATATGTGGAAGTGGAAGTTCGCTCGAATCATCGTCACCGTGTTTGGCAAATGATGCCCAACAGCAAAACGGTAATCATGATGGTGGTGAACATTGCCCGCTACAGTGTATTAGATTCACACCATTCCAACAGCAAAATTGGCATATTTTGTGTGATCAAAGTCTACAAGAAATGTAAGTATTTATAGCGGTATACGCGGGATTAAATATTTTTACATAAAATTTAATTTATTACAGCCCAATACCACACTATCGGGTCGATGCGGATAAAGGTTTTAATTTTTCCAATTCTGATGATGCGTTTGTATGTCAAAAAAAGAATCACTTTCAAATAACATGCCATGCCCAGCTTCAAGGTGCTGCCGTATTCATACGAACCGCCTCCGGTTTAGAAAAGGTTCGATCTTTCCATTTGCATTTCTATGGCGTAAAGCTAGAGGCACCAACACAAACGATAAGGGTCGAACAAAGCCAATCGGATCGATCAAAAAAACCATTCCATCCGGTGCCTATCGATTTACAGAATGGTCAGGTTAGCAAAGTAACGGTGGGCCGTTTACATTTCTCCGAGACAACAAGTAATAATATGCGAAAGAAGGGCCGTCCCAATCCTGAGCAACGATATTTTCAATTGGTTGTAGGCTTGCACGCACACACACACTCCGGCCATTTTCCAATAATCAGTCATGGAAGTGAACGGATTATAGTGCGCGCATCAAATCCTGGCCAATTCGAAAGTGATGTAGAATTAAGTTGGCAGAGGGGCGCAACCCAAGAATCAATATATCATGCCGGCCGTGTAGGGATAAATACGGATCGGCCGGATGAAAGTCTAGTGGTGCACGGTAATCTAAAAGTTTCCGGTCACATTGTGCATCCGAGCGATAGCCGAGCAAAGCAGGAAATTAACGAATTGGATACGTCACAGCAATTGATAAATGTACAAAAAATTCGAGTGGTACGCTATCGTTACGAACCGGAATTTGCGGCCCACAGCGGATTATCATCAGATTTAGATAATCATATTATTGATACGGGTGTTATTGCGCAAGAGGTGCAAAAAATTTTACCCGATGCTGTACAAGAAACCGGTAGCCTAATTCTACCGAACGGTCAAATTATAGATAATTTTTTAGTTGTAAATAAAGAGAGAATATTTATGGAGAATATTGGTGCCGTTAAGGAACTATGCAAGGTGACTGGTTCGCTTGAAACCAGAATCGAGCAATTAGAAAGAATTAATTCGCGATTGACGCGCATACAAAAATTTGATAAAAAAACAGCCCGAAAATATTGCTACAGCCGAAAATGTAAACACTATCATCATCACAATAATCCAGACGATGATGACTATGATTTATACGATGGCACCGAGGAAGAAAGTAACGAGCTGTGTTCAAATAAAATGATTCAAGTTATAATTATTATATTAGTAGTTATAATGGCCGTATGCTTGGCCGCTATATCAACCCTATATTTTATTGAACATCATAAACAGAATTACGACACAAATCGTAATGCATTTATGGTAAATTTTGGTGGTATACCAAAGACAAATCACTATTCACCCATGCAGCAAGATCAATCGGCGGTTCACACGAAAACCGTTTACAATAGTAGCCAATACAATGCAAATTTAATAAATGCACAAAATCGTAATAATTACGTAGACAATTATAATGTTAACACGATTGATTCAACACATTCCACAAATGTTGCCGGATTCCAGGCCTCAACCGTAGCGCCCATATCAACGGCGATAATTGCGAAAAAAATTAAACTCAATCAAAATCTATCATATCAAACGGACACTTCAAATTATGAGAATGATACAAAAAATCAAATTATCACGAAAAATGGTAAACGGACATCGGCAACATCGGCCCAATTTATACCATCGGACATTGAAACAAATTCGATTGATGAAAATAATTCGCAATACACTAGTGTAATTGAAAATAAAAATAAATCAGAAACGATGAAATATTTAATACAGTCGGGTAATAAAATTACATCGGCATCTTTATTACCATCATCGGCAGCGCTATCGACCTCGTCAACAATCGGGACCACAACGATTTTACCAACCAATAGTGATGACTCGAAGCAAAATTCAAATGATCCTCAAAATATAAGTAAGTACATATTCCATCCAATTTCTGACATTTTGTACGCGAACCTCTTGGCCCCCGTACCCGAGCCCTCGGAACCAGTCTATTATTCATTTTAAAAAGTCATCAAAAACAATATACATGAGCTTCTTGACCCCAAGGATATTATGCTCCTGTTTATTAACAAATTTGTAGATAGGAGCCCTTGAAGGTCCTTTGACTACAAGTCATTAAAAATTGTAATATTGCCGCAGCCCCTTGATCGCGCTGATCTATTTGAAATTGTATTAAAACATACCATTAATCGTTTGAGCGAATCATCACGAATTTTTAATTCAAAAATCGATAATCCTTAATAGAGTCCTTAAAATCTATATGGGATCCCTGGGAATAGTTAGCCCCGGGAACACCCCGAGGTTTCTATATACTCCTGTTTTATTGGAAAACGTTATTGCCTGCAGTGAAATTATTTGTTTGGGGTTTCTCAGAACTTTTATAATTTTTCAGACATAAATTCGGATATGTTTGACCCTATGCCAGTAAATGAACCAGAAGAGACAGAAAATGGGCCAAAAATAATACGAGTTCCAGTAATTGGTCAACCAAATCAATGTACAAACGAAAATCATGAACATCCCAATTGCCATTCGGTATGCTGCAAGGACAATAAAAATTTAGCCGAAATTCCGGATGATCTTGAATTTCAAGGTGGTGGTGGCGGTGGTGGTGCCGCGGCTAACATAAATACCAATTCAAGTAATATAACCACAGTAACAAATGAAAATAATAATCCAAATGATGAGATTAGCCCATCATCAATGGAACTTCAACATCAATACTACTATAGTACACCAAATGCAAATGTAACATCAATTGTGGCGCCTGAATCGTCTCAGATAATACGACAGCAGGCTGAAAGTTTTAAATCACAGGATTTAGGATGCTACAATATTCAATTGAAAATACGTTCGGAAACATTTAATCAAACATATAAACGGGAAACGATATGCAGACACGAAGAGCAATCACTTAATGTTACATACGAGTTACCATTTTCAAAGTATATGCAAGAAATTGGACAAATTGAATTACATTTTATGTCACCGGAACTAACCGAATGGTATACGTGTCCACGGAAATATAAACATTTTATTGATGAATCAAATGCCGGCTATGATATAAATCGAACTGTAACCAGTGAACCGAATAGTAATAGTAACAGTTGGAATAATATTGATTTTGATACACAAGTTTATCAGAAAAATTCGACAAAATATATTTTCTACATCGAAATTCCAGTGTTTGGTGATTTTGAAAAATTAATACAATTTCGGTCATCGTTAATGCCAGCGAGCAAGGTAAGGGCAAACAAATTTATATATTTCATCTACCCCGAAATTTAATTAATTTTATTTATATATATATATATATATATGCACGACTAGAATGTATGCCAGCTGAATCGGATCGGGCAGTTTGTTCAATACAACATAAAACTATTTAGAAATTGTAATTAAATATAAGCACTTATAGTTTTAGAGTCTCCAAAGGAATCTCCTATTTATATATTCAGATGCGGGGAGCCCGTTTATTGTGTTTCGAGGCCCGCTCAAATTTTCTTTATTCCTTGTTACACACCACATAGACACACACACATACACCCACACACACACACTGAGTGTGCAGTAAATTGCTAAAATTCATGAATCTATCTATGGATTTTAGTATAGCGCACCGCTGGCTTATGGTTTATGAAATAGAATACCGAAAAGTTGAGCCGGTTGAGATACAGAATAATGGCCCTATTATTTATATTGAGTAAATATTATTATAATTATTATTTTTGCTCCATCACATGAAAATCTACTTTTATTTGCAACAATTTGATTTATTAAAAAAAAAATAAATAAATTAAAAAAATCAAACAAAATGTAATTAAATTAGTAAATAATAGAATATAAATAAACATATTTAAATAAAATAATATATATATAAATAAATGATTTTAATTTAATGGTCCATGGTCCCTCTTCCTCACCTCCACCCATATCATGAATCCCATCTGCATTATAACGTCCTAACGTTTCCTCCCCGGGAAATATTTCCACCTGCAAAAATTACCTTCTGGATTTTACTCGCCTTGTTTTGTCGTATAAACATCACTATTTAAGGGAGTGTACCACTTAGCTGAACCAGCCTATACTAAACCACCGCCTAGGGAGAGGCCAAATAAATCACGTGAGGATCGTCGTTCCCATCCAGGAATTGTTGTTCATCAAAAATCTAAAACTCTTAATAGAGATCATATTGCGATGGCTCATCCCACTACCAACAGGCCTGCGAGCCAATAATTACTGTATAAGGTTTCATTTGGATAGTTTAATTATTTCTACATATTTTATACACTAATGTAATTCCAAATCGTTTGAGATAATCATCACGAATTTTTGATAGAAACCTCTAAAATCCGTAATAGAGATCAGATTGCGATGGTTTATACCTCAATGAGTAGGTCTGCAAACCAGTCAATTCTGTGCTAGGTTTCATTCAGGTGGTTCAATTATTTCTACACATTTTATATATAAATGTTGTTTAATCAAAATCGTCTGAGATAATCATCACGAATTTATTATCCAAAAATCTAAAATCCGAAATAGAGATCCGATTGCGATGGTTCATAACACAATGAATAGGTTTGCGAACCAGAAAATATTTTACCAGGTTCAATTTAGGTGGTTCAATTATTTCTACACATTTTATATACAAATGTAGATTATTCAAAATCGCTTGAGATAATCATCACGAATTTTTGATTCAAAAATCTAACATCCGTAATTGAGATCCGGTTGCGATAGTTCATACCTCAATGAATAGGTCTATCTAAAATCCGTAATAGAGATCCGATTGAAGTGGTTCATACCTCAATAAATAGGTCTGCAAACCAGAAAATAGTGTGCTAGGTTTCATTTGGGTGTTTCAATTTTTTCTACACATTTTGTCTACAAATTCAGTTTATTTTAAATCGTTTGAGCTTTTTTGAATTTTTGGTCTAAATATCTAAAATCGGTAACAGAGATCCGATTGCGATGGTTCATACCTGTAAAGCCTGTAAATACTGTATCAGATTTCATGTGGGTGGTTTAATTACTTCTCACATTTTAATTTTTGTTTTGATGTAACGGGCGAAAAGAATTCAATGAAGGTAAGACCCATTTGCCAATTAATTGAAAAAACTTGTAGACTAACCTAGACTAGAACTCTGTCCCACAAAACCATAATCAATCACTTCTTCCTCACCGCTGTACAATTGTATTACTGCTAGATCCATCTTTAATACTTGCCACTTGAATGGAGTAAACTAAGCATTTTAGCAGAAGCCCAATTTGAAATAAGAAATTAAATTTAAAAATATTGGCACTAACCGGGAATTGACCTCCGGTCTACGATATTAAAGTTAATGTTTGCTATAAAAAAATACATATTTTACGTGTATAGAATGTAGCGTAAATTTTCCTGTGTAAAATAATTCAAATTTTCATGTGCCCTGAGATTATCACTATGCCGATTAGGTTTGACAAAGCATCTTTGTTTATCAAAAAATATAATCCCGCCCTCATACAGATTAATATTTTTATATTTGCTGAAATTAAATTCCGTGGAAAGTTCAATGAATTAAAAAAAAAATTCATTAAAAATTCAAAAATTAATATTATTCGACAGCACTTAAGCCACTGCTGGCCCTCCGTCTTCTCACAATATTAAATTGAGTTTATCACAATGACTTCATGACCAAGTTTTATATTGTCGTAGCTCATTCAACATAATCGTCGTGATTTGAGCCGCAAATGGCATGATCATCGCATTTAATCAGCGTATATTTATTGAGATACGAAAATATCTCATAAACCCCTCGATCACAGAGGCGTATACGAGGCAACATACGTATTGCATATATAAACATCAAAATAGGTAACATATATAAAAATTTTGAAACTAATCAAATTTCCATATTGCTTCGATCAGGAAAATCAAAATAAAATGCAATTGGAACGCATGCGTTGCGATATTTGTAATACATTACAAAATGAAACCTGTGCACTTTTGAATTTGAATATAAACTTCTGAAATCGAACGAATTGTCATCAGTTCTAATTTGGTTCCAATTAAAGTACATTAATTGAAAAGTGTATATCGGCGGATTAGGAGCAGAATTAAAAATTATGTTTAACAAGATAATTTTTAGCTTCATAGGTTCGTATATTGAAACGTCAAATATTGGCGGTTTAATTTAATTTAATTTAATTTACAGCTCTCGGGCTATGTACCCCATTACTTGCGTGGCAACCGCACAACCAGTACACCTATCAAGTGCAAACCCGAACCATTACTTCATACGAATGGCTGAAGCGACAATATGCCGGAGTTCAAACAAGAGCCACACTCGTTGTCAAATCCATTAACGATGATGCACTTGTTGCACAATTATTGCGTCCCGAACAAGCCCAATTCAATTGCGAATTGGATAGTTGGGATACAGATATTCCAAAACGGGAATTGAAGTATGAACCAATGAAACTCAGCCAACGGCCATTTGCCATCCATTTGAGAAATAATGTAGTTCGATCGCTAGGATTTGAAAAATCGGTTACCAACGAAGAATTGAATCAAATCAAGGGTATTGTGAGCCAAATCCAAGTAGACACACAAGTCAGAAATAAAATCAACAGCAAATATAATTTATTGCCAAACGATAATTGTGTAAATGCTGTTTACAAGACCATGGAAGAGACCGTTTCAGGAGAATGTGAAATTCAATACGATATATATCCGCATGGCTGATAAGTACTCAGATTGGATTCCAATGCCGCACTTAAATGGTGGTCAAGATTTCTATGAAATTGTCAAGACCAAGAATTATTCGAATTGCCAACAAAATCTTGGATATCACTTTGGAATTGAAGGAATGAACGAGTGGAAACCAAACACAAACCAAATGGGAGATTTCTTTTCCGTGAGTTATAATCATCATAACTACTGTTGTTAGTAAATCAGTGATAAAATTATTATTTATTTTATTCCAGAAATCGGGAATCAGTCGCGTTCATATTTCGGGATCATTGAAAAATTATACCATCCAATCATCTCAGACCGTGAACCGTGTTGCTATCAGTCCAAACTTTTTGGATAATAATCAAAAGGCAATGGTTGTAAGTCAAGTGAATTTGACATTGGCTTCAGTACAACCGCTCACTGGACAAGCCCATGGACCAGTTGATGCCGTTTTAGTCAAGTCGCTCGTCTATCGTTATAATTTACCATCTGACAAAAATAATGATATCCACCAAAATAAGAAAACAGCATCATCATCGTCATCATCTTCTTTGTCAGATTCCTCATCTGACTCATCAAGTGATTCGTCTGATTCATCCTCATCGGAATCTCAGGAACAAACCAAGCGACCAATTGACCAAAACAAGAAGCCCTCAATGCGAGCAAATCAAAATGGCCTCAATGATGAAAACCAAGTAAATGATCGTCAAGGGAAGTCACGAGTACGCCGTAATGCACCAAGAGCCAATCAGTTGTTCAGTGAAAAGCCAGTACAAAAACAACCAAAATTGGGCAAATGTAACCAGGATAATTTATCATCATCCTCCGATTCTTCGTCATCATCATCGTCATCCGATTCTTCAGATTACGATTATTCCGAATACGTCCAACCAAAACCATCAATGAACAGTGCACCTGAATCACCATTACTACCAATGTATGTTGGATATAAGGGAGCTTCCGTTCAATACTTAAACAAAATTGATGCCGTTCGTCGCACAGTAAAACTCTGCGAAGACATAGCACATGATCTTCAAGAACCAAATAAAATACATAAACGTAGCACTCTCGAGAACTTCAACATTTTGACAAAAATGATCCGCACCATGGATGCCGTTCAGATTAATAAAGTGAGCCAGCAAATGTATGCCCCACACGCCAATGGTGATCCATGTGATCAAAAATCGAACGAACTCAATGTAGCATGGAAAACATTCCGTGATGCCGTCGCACAGGCAGGCACAGGCCCGGCATTTGGTTTAATCAAGAAATGGATCAACAATCGTCAAATTGAGGGAGAAGAAGCCGAACAAATTGTAGCCACATTACCAACCACTATGCGGTATCCAACACACGAAGTAATGAAAGAATTTTTGTCGCTTGCCACTAATTCGCATGTTCAAAAGCAGCGCGGATTAAACGCAACCGTTTTATATGCGTTAACCGATTTACTCTATCGATCACAAGTCAACGAAGATGGAGCTAAAGTCTACTATCCAGTACATAGTTTTGGACCATTCGGTTCGCGTAGCAGTTCCGATTTTATTCGTGAAGTGATTTCATACCTCGGCCAACAATTAAAACGCGCTGTTGCCCAAGAAGACCGGTACAATATTTTAGTGTACATCCGTGCCCTTGGTAATTTGGGGCATCCACAAATTTTGAACGTCTTCGAAGAATTCCTCGAAAATCCAGGAAAATTGACCAAATTTGAAAGATTATCAATTGTGATTGCATTAGACAAATTGGTTGAAGCCTACCCCAAATTGGCCCAATCCATTTTATACAGAATCTATCAAAATGTCAATGAATATCATGAATTAAGATGCGCTGCCGTATTCTTGCTGATGAAAACACATCCATCAACATTAATCTTACAACGTATGGCCCGCATGACACAAGATGAAAATGAATATCCTCATGTTCGATCGGCTGTTACAACCGCGATCCAATCGGCCGCCAAATTAGAACATCCATACTACAACGATTTGGCATCAAACGCAAAAGCCGCTGTTCACATTTTAGACAAATACAATCAACCAGAACTCGGAATTCAATATTCGGCATACAATTTACGCGATTACATTATCGACGAAATGGATTTGGCATACAAGCAAAGCTTTAGCTATATTGGTAGCCACGATAGTGTATGGCCTAAGGCATTGTATTACAATTTGAAAGGTGATATAGCTGGATACAAATTGCAATACACTCAATACCACGCTATGATTTCGTCAGTCGATCAACTATTTGATGTGCTCATGAATGACAGCCAAAAGCAAAATAGTGGAAACCATTCGAGCAATCAACAACCCAAGCAATCAAATGATAAACAAACTCCTTGGAGTATTGAAGGATTAGCTGACATGTTTAATATCCAACAAAATATAAACAACGATAACAACGGAAAAATTCAAGGATCAATACAGATGCCAGTTTTTGGAACAAAACGTTATTTCACATTCGACCAAGAAACATTGGAAAATATTCAAGAAAAGTTACAAAAAATTACAGGAGAGTTACGAGGCAGCACAAACTTCAACTTCACAAAACTCTACAATCAGAAACAAATCACTATTGGATTCCCATTGGAGGCTGGACATGTATTCAGTTATTCATTGAAAGTACCAACACTTATACAAATCGGTGGAAACGCTAAGATACGAAACGATGACAACATCCATAATAGTAACCACAAATCACAACACGATCAACAAAACTCACAAAACGCTTACAATGTATCGGGTCAAATTCATATAGTCTACTTAACAATGGTTGATGCTCAAGTTGGATTCATGACATTAGGAGACCATCAACGATATATTTCCGGGGCCCAAAAACAATTCCAATTAAACTTACCATTCAACTTTGAGTTTGGTGCACCAACAGCCAACATAATACAATGGAACATCACTGTAAGTGCATTGAACACGCACGACAATACAAATATCCTTCATTTAGGTAACTGGCCATATACTGCCCGCAAGGATATCTTGGACACTAATCCAATTTCAGAGGCTGGTGACTATAAATTGATCCAGGTGAAAAATCGTGAACAAATGGATTTGGAATTCGGAAAGAAAAACACTGGAATGCAATTCCGTTTCAAAGGAGATACAGAAGCATATGCACCAAACGCTGATGCAATGAATCAAGCAGCATATAAAATGTACGAACGATTACAAATCCAAGATCAAATTTCGGCATTCTTATTCGCTGGAGTATCACAGACCAACGAATACTACTGTTATAATTTGACCTATGACGGTTCCCGTTCAAATTCTCATGCTATCACAATCACAGTCAATGTAAAATCACAAACATCATCTGAATCATCAAAAATACATGCACGACCAGCCGCATCAAATGGAGACGGATCAAGCAATATGGCAATTCCAACATCATCCAGTAACCACAAGAGACAATACGAATTCTTACAAAATGCCCAAAACGGAATTCGAAATGCTGATGCAAGTGTAGTCGAAATTTCAGCCCAATTCACAGAACATCCAAGAATGGCCGCCAAGAAAGGTTCAACACCAACCACCAATGCCAGATATATTGCGACAATTGCTCAAGCTGATAGTGTTGTTGATACAAAATCAAAAACTTTATTCTACTTTCATAAACAGGCAGCCGATGGTCAAAATTATGAGGTGCGCGCTACCGTTTCCAGCAAATATCCAAATGTTCCACAATTGAATTTCCAAGATGCATTGAAATTCGATCCAACTTCATCTCTCAATGTGCTAGTAAATTACGGTGACAGTTGCTCAAATGGCAACAAAATCTCAATTCAAGGTAAAATGCAACGATCAAATGAACGTCGCCAATACATTAAACAATCAAATTTGGGACACTTGTGCCAAGCACAAATGGAATCTGGAAACAATCATCTATCGGCCTGTCAAAATGCTACCGAACAAGCAAATATTTTGGATCAATACAATTTCAAAGTACAATTCGGCAAAGTACCCAAACAATTGGAACAAATTGCCTACAATTTATACTCATGGTACCGTCAAAACCAATATCCATATGTAACCGAGAACTTCCAATCTGGAAAATCGGGATACTTGGAAGTGGCCGCAAATTTCTCACCCGATTTACAAAACGCTGAAGTGAAAACCATCTCACCACAATTGATCACCATTTTCAATAATATACCAACCAATGGATGGACTCGGGCCATATTCGCTATTCACCCAAACAACGATTGGACTGAACGTATCGCAATGCACGCATTCAACCAGGAAGAAACACAACGTAAGTAATTCATAATTTCTTATTTCACTTTCGACTTTTCATCTAATTTAAATTTATTTTCTTTACAATTTATCAGCAACCTGTGTCGTCGATCGTCACTACATCAACACATTGGACAGCGGTACATACAATCTTCCACATAATTTCACCGAATCTTGGAATATGATGCTCATGACCCAGGGCCAAAACTCGTATAAATTTGGACCAAAGCCACGAAACAATTACAACACTGATTATGATTCACGTGTTGCTGTCATAATCCGAAATGCCAAGAAACAAGAGGGCAACCCGCAACGTGAAGTCAAAATCATCTACGGACAACAGAAGGCTGATGATTTAGTTGTTCATTTACAACCATCCGCATCCCAAAATGAGGTGACCGTCTCAATAAATAATCAAACACCACAGGAAATATCGGCCAACGATGGTTTAGTTGAATTATATTCGAACGGTAATAATAACAACAACAACTACCGGATCGATGTTAATGATGCCGTTGAACCTGCCATTCGGATATATATATTGCCAACTGGTGAATGCAACGTTGACATTGACGATGATGGAATTCAAATCACTTATGATGGTGAACGTGTTCAAACTAAAGTTTCGTACGCATATCGTGATAGTGTCCGTGGTCTCTGTGGCACATTTACTGGTGATTCAAATAATGACTTCATTACATCAGACAACTGTGTTGCCCAAAATTCAGAAGATTTTGTTGCCAGCTACGCCTTGGCCAGCGATGGTAGAAAATTGAATGAAGGCAGTAAATATGCACATCAAGGTCAATGCCAATCACATCAACAAAATCACAATTGGTACGATATCTACTCTAGCGAAAAGAACTTCAACAAACACGATCACGAACAAGATTCCTCATCAGATAGTTCGTCATTCGATAGCTCATCTTCTGGCGGCTCATCAGCACCTTCCGATAGCTCATCCGACTCGTCTGAATCAAATGAAAAAACTGATAAAAAATGCGGCCAAACTAAATATCAAACATATGTCATACAAAAAAATGGACAAATCTGCTTCAGCATGCGGCCATTACCAAAATGTCAATTAGGCTGTAAAGAGCACAGCACAATCGAGAAATTCGTCGACGTTCACTGCATAGATGGAAATGGTTTGCACGCAAAAGCTTTAAAAGCTCAAGTTGCCCGAGGTAAAAATCCAAATACCAAACCATGGAAAGCAACCCAGGCTATTAAAATCAATGTGCCAAAAGCATGTCACGCTCATTAAAGCCAAAAGAGTATTGATCAACCACAAATTTATTATGGACCAACCACATTTCCCTGGAAAATGATTATGAAATTTTAGTTAGTAGTTTAAATTATTTATTTTTTTTTATTGAACAAAACAGAAAATATAAAAAATACAAAGCAATTTTCTTTATGTAAGAAAATGAAAATTTATAGCGCATTTTTGAAATTCTCAATATAGGGTGCAAGCCAACTTTTGTTAATTCTGTTGGATCACAGATATATCTCGTTTAATATTAGCCTTAAACGACCGCTGCTTAAGCCATATCGTAGCAGAAAATTACCCGTCTCTTGAGCTGGCTTCATTACCTTACTGATTATTGTCTTACATCCGTCTTGAACTCTGACCTTAAAATGTTAAGGCTGTTGCTTGAATGGTATTTGTAGGCTCGATACTATTCGTCTACCTGATGTCATAGAGAAGTTTGTGAGCTGCATCTGTCGGTTTATTTCCCTAGTTGTGCCTCAACTCAGCTGATGTTACCACCGAATCCAATAAAATTTATACTACTGCTACCTGATCAACTAATTAATCGCGATGTTCTGCGCTAGCGTCTCTTCTCCTTTGCACCTTATATGAGAAATAAATGAAGGTTTGATACAACTTTTCCAAGTGTGTATTGCTTTTAGCACTGCTCCAAAATCCTGAAACAAGTGTAGAGTTGTTTTTATTCCGAAACCTGGCAAATACGATTATAAGGACCTCAAGTCTTTTTGGCGTATTAGTCTGCCCTCAATTTATTAGAGATCATCGCTTAATTATTTCTCCACTCAGAAACATGCAAATGGTTTGAATCTTTGCTAAAGTCTCGCATTGTAGGGCTGAGCTGGATGTCAAAGTGGCCAAAAAGTATCCCCAGGTATAGTTGTGCTCTGTTCTCCGCTGTGGCTTTTCGTTATTGACGATTTGCTAGCTATAAGCAGCAGCAATCTGATTTCATTCCAAAGAGCTATATTGATGATCTGACGTACGACTTCCGATGAACGTTTTACAGTGTTGTGGGTCTGGCTACAATCGGAGATTCTGTAGAATATGCTTTCGTACCGGGCTTGTTTTTATGTGGCATGGGGTAGGTTAGTTCGTAGTTTGAGCCAGTTTATGATAAATTTTCGGTTTACAAACTCTGGAAAAATACTTGTTTGTTTTGACACCGACTATGTAGCTAGCCATCCTGTATTGGATCGAGTAATCTACTAGCTTCGGACATTACTCTTCTCTTGGTTAAAATTTGCTTTCGTTGGAGTGTTACACAGCTGTTACAAATAGAAGTAATCTCCCTTTGGATCCCAGCGAAGCCGTAGAGCCTTTATATAGAAATTGAATATTTAATTTCGATGGCATTTGAACCTGGTCAAATCAAACTTCGCGCTCCCTAGAATTGACTTGACATATTTCTTCAGCTTCTGTGCTTCATCGATCGTATTTGCTTCCATCATGAGGTCATCCACATATATACTTGTAGCGGCATAACAATTACAGAAATAAAATAGCATCGGCCGTTGCAAAAATATTTGTATCCGCGCCGCTTAATTTTGAGTCAGTACTCAATTACTGAAGTCAAACAGCAACCAATCTTTGGCAAAGCAACTGCTGACGGTGAATCAGACCTTGCTAGAATGCAAAAACAACTCGACCAGACGCAACAACAATTGGCTGATCTTCAACGAACACTATCCACCATGAGCTTTGGATATCGTGGAAGATCACCATACAGAGGAAGTTTCCAAAACAGACCAAGATCGCGGACGAGATTATCTTCTTTCTCCGCACTCTGTTATTACCACTGTCGGTTCGTCTCACGCACACGCAACTGTACTAAGTTGTGCAATTTCTGACCAAGCTATACTCATGGTGAAGCTACTTCAAAATTTTCTAAGTCTTCGGAAAACAAATCCATCCTGCTGTTTCTATGGCAAACAGCGGGATTGGTTTATCTCGCCGGCTGTTCATCACCGATCATGAAAACCATTTACAATTTCTGATCGATTCGGGGGCTGAATAAGTATCTGTGATACTTGTTAAATAGTTTCCCCGGTAAGCAAAAGACACCGTTTGCATTCTTACCGCAGCAAATGGTACCCCAATTTCCACTTACGGTACAAAACTACTAAAAGTCAATCTCGGTCTCAGGCGTCCGTTCACAAATCCCTCTATAGTCGCGGCAGTAGACAGATCTATTATATAGGTGCTAACTTTTTGTCTAAATATGGCCTTGTGGTCGATTTGAAATACAGAAGACTTTCGGATTCGCTTACAACCCTTGTCGTGAACGCAACCATCGCTCAAGTTGATGCGGCAACTTTAAAACATTTCAGCGTTAACAATTCTTACAACGCTCTTTTAAAGAAATACCCTGCGCTCACTGATGTTCCAAATTATAATATAACAGTGAAGCATAATGCAGTTTGTCCCATAACGTTGGTTACCTTGTGCCGAACCGCGACAACTTAACACTACTAAACTATACAAGATGCAAAAATTGAATTTCAATATATGACAGATATCGGAATCTGCCGTCCCTCGTCATCTCCAATCTCCTCACCACTACATATGATGCAAAAGAAAGACAAGGACTGGTGACTAACGACAGCTAAACACTGTCACAGTCCATGATAGATACCCTATTCCACATATATCCACAGCTTCTCGTTGCAACTTGCCGGTGCTACTATTTTCTCATAAATTAACTTGGTACGGGCGTATCATCATATTCCAATGGCTCCAGAGGATATACATAAAACAGCGATAACAACTCCCTTTGGGTTTTTTGAGTTCACTTGAATGCCATTTGGTCTTCGCAACTTAGCCCAGATATTCTTCAACGAAGTTTGCGTCTTTTCTTATATCGATGATATTCTCATTGCAAGACACTCCGAGATGGAACACAGAGGACATCTCGATAAAGTATTTAAACGTCTTTCCGCATTTGGAATTAATATTAAAGCATCAAAATGCGTTTATGGCGTGAAGTCACTCGACTTCTTGAGCCACACAATCTCGAAAGATGGCATACTCCCGTCAAAGGACAGAGTTGAAGCCATTTCAAACTTTCCAGATCCAACGTCAGAAGCTTATCCAATCAGAGAAATGACTGCAAAAGCCGTAAGTAAGATCTTCTACAATGAGTATCAACAATGTTCACCGAGCTCACTAAACTCCTAGGTTCCCATCGCATTCGGACAATAGCATATAACCCGAAAGCAAACCGTATTATTGGGTATTCGAACCTCAGTCAAGGAAGACCTCAACTGCACTCCAGCAGAGCTAGTATATGGTCAAAACATCAAGGTGGATTCTTCATCAATGATCAAAATTCGAACCCAAACACAGATAGTTCGGATATTTGAAATTTCAACTTTCAACTTTAAACACTACGGGTTTCGATCCAGGAGGGGAGTGATAGAGCAGCATAACAATTACATAAATAAAATAGAATTGGCCGTTGCAAAAATATTTATATCCGCGCTGCTTAATTTAGAGACACTGCTCAGTTGCTGAATAAAAATAATCGATACCTACCTTCGGATTACCCCCTCTGCCCCCCCCCCCCCCCCCCAAAGACCTATCGCCAAGCAATCATTAAGTGCTTTACTCGATGTTGTCTTGGAGACACCATAGGGAAGAGAATAGCCTGTAAACTTTAGTTCAATAATATGGTTGTATCAGTTATTTATGTAACAGATTCCAATTTAGATAACTTTTTCAACAGATTTGCAAACACACGCACTAAAGATATATATTGGCTTTGCATGCCCCACGACAAACCAGGGCCCAACAAACAAGTCAACAATTTTCAACTCAAATATACACTTTAATATGTGGTTTAAATACAGAAACAATGGAAATTAATTTTCATTTTTCTTACATGAAGAAAATTGCTATTTAATTTTTTATATATTTTGATTTGCTCAGTTAGAAAAAAAGAATAAATAAATAAATCTACAAACTACAACTAAATAATTAAAAAAAACAATCGTAGTCCTTTTTAGTAAAAACGCGGTTGGTCCATAATAAATTTCTTGTTCTCGATCACGATCTGTTAATTCCGGCACGCCTTAGGAACATTGAATTTAATAGTTTTGGTTGCTTTCCATGATTTGGTGTTCGGGAGTTTACCTCGAACAACTTCAGCTTTTAATGCCTTGGCTTGCGGATTGTCCTCATCCATGCAGTAAACATCAACGAATTTTTCGATTGTGCCATGTTCCTGACAACCTAATTTACATTTTGGTAATGGGCGCATACTGAAGCACATTTGTCCGTCTTGCTGTGTTACATATACTTGGAAATTGGTTTGGCCACATTTTCTACTTGGTTTCTCGTTCGAATTAGACGAGTCATCAGATGAGCTATCGGATGAGGATGAGCTGTCAGATGAAGAGCTATCAGATGAAGAGCTGTCAGATGACGAACTATCTGATGATGATGATGACGAAGAATAACGATTTCCTTGATATTTGTTTGAGTTTTTCTTGCTCGAGTAGATATCGTACCAGTTGCGGTTTTGTTGACGTGAGTGGCATTCACCTTGACGTGCATATTTACTGCCTTCATTCAATTTTCTACCATCACTAGTCAAAGCGTAGCTGGAAACAAAATCTTCTGGATTTTGGGCAACACAGTTGTCTGATGTAATGAAGTCATTATTTGAATCACCAGTAAATGTGCCACAGAGACCACGGACACTATCACGATATGCGTACGAAACTTTTGTTTCAACACGTTCATCATCATAAATGATTTGAATTTCATCACCGTCAATGCCAACTTTGCATTCGCCAGTTGGTAATACGTATACCCGAATGGCAGGTTCATCATCATCATTAGCATCATCGTTGTCATTGTTGCGATTTTTGTTTTTATTGTTGTGGTCGTTGTTATTATCGTTCGAATATAATTCAACTAAACCGTCTTTGGACGATAATTCCTTTGGTTTTTGATTATTTATTGAGATGATCACTTGATTTTGGGATGAGGACGGTTGCAAATGAACAACTAAATCATCACCATTCTGTTGTTCGTAAATGATTTTGACTTCACGTTGTGGTTTGCTCTCTTGTTTCTTGGCATTGCGGATTATGACAGCAACACGTGAATCATAATCAGTGTTGTAATTGATTCGTGACTTTGGTCCAAATTGATACGAGTTTTGACCTAGAGTCATGAGCATCATATTCCAAGCATCGTTGAAATTGTGTGGAAGGTTGTATGTGCCATTATCCAATGTGTTGATGTAGTGACGATCGACGACACAGGTTGCTGATAAATTGTAAAGAAAATAAATTTAAATTAGATGAAAAGTCGAAAGTGAAATAAGAAATTATGAATTACTTACGTTGTGTTTCTTCCTGGTTGAAGGCGTGCATTGCGATACGTTCAGTCCAATCGTTGTTTGGGTGAATAGCGAATATGGCCCGAGTCCATCCATTGGTCGGTATATTATTGAAAATGCTGCGCAATTGTGGTGAGTTGATTTTCACTTCAGCGGTTTGTAAATCGGATGAGAAATTGGCGGCCACTTCCAAGTATCCCGATTTTCCAGATTGGAAGTTCTCGTTTACATATGGATATTGGTCTTGACGGTACCATGAGTATAAGTTGTAGGCAATTTGTTCCAATTGTTTGGGTACTTTGCCGAATTGTACTTTGAAATTGTATTGATCCAAAATTGTTGCTTGTTCGGTAGCATTTTGACAGGCTGATAGATGGTAGTCACCAGATTGCATTTGTGCTTGGCACAATTGTCCCAAATTTGATCGTTTAATGTATTGGCGACGTTCATTTGATCGTTGCATTTTACCTTGAATTGAGATTTTGTTGCCATTTGAGCAACTGTCACCGTAATTTACTAGCACATTGAGAGATGAAGTTGGATCGAATTTCAATGCATCTTGGAAATTCAATTGTGGAACATTTGGATATTTGCTGGAAACGGTAGCGCACACCTCATAGTTTTGGCCATCGGCTGCCTGCTTATGGAAGTAGAATAAAGTTTTTGATTTTGTATCAACAACACTATCAGCTTGAGCAATTGTCGCAATATATCTGGCATTGGTGGTTGGTGTTGAACCTTTCTTGGCGGCCATTCTTGGATGTTCTGTGAATTGGGCTGAAATTTCGACTACACTTGCATCAGCATTTCGAATTCCGTTTTGGGCATTTTGTAAGAATTCGTATTGTCTCTTGTGGTTACTGGATGATGTGGGAATTGCCATATTGCTTGATCCGTCTCCATTTGATGTGGCTGGTCGTGCATGTGTTTTTGATGATTCAGATGATGTTTGTGATTTTACATTGACTGTGATTGTGATAGCATGAGAATTTGAACGGGAACCGTCATAGGTCAAATTATAACAGTAGTATTCGTTGGTTTGTGATACTCCAGCGAATAAGAATGCCGAAATAAGATCGTGGTTTTGTAATCGTTCGTACATTTTATATGCTGCTTGATTCATTGCATCAGCGTTTGGTGCATATTCTTCTGTATCTCCTTTGAAACGGAATTGCATGCCAGTATTTTTCTTTCCGAATTCCAAATCCATTTGTTCACGATCGTTCACCTGGATCAATTTATAGTCACCAACCTCAGAAATTGGATCAGTGTCCAAGATATCCTTGCGCGCAGTATATGGCCAGTTACCTAATTGAAGAATGTTTGTATTGTCGTGAGTATTCATTGCGTGAACAGTGATATTCCATTGTTTTGCGTCAGCATTTGGTGTACTGAACTCGAAGTTGAATGGTAAGTTTAATTGGAATTGCTTTTGAGTACCGGAAATGTATCGTTGATGATCTCCTAGTGTCATGAATCCAACTTGAGCATCAATCATTGTTGAGTAGACCATGTGAATTTGAGCCAAAACGTTTAATGAATTATCTTCCATGTTGTGTTGGCCGTGTTGTGATTTGTGATTATTGTGGTTATTGCCATCGTCACGAACCTTAACGTTTCCACCGATTTGTACAAGTGTTGGTACTTTCAATGAATAACTGAATACGTTACCAGTCTCCAATGGGAATCCAAGAGTGATTTGTTTTTGATTGTAGAATTTGGTGTAATTGAAGTTTGTGTTGCCACGTAATGCTCCTGATACTTGTTGTAATTGATCTTGAATATCTTCCAATGTTTGTTGATCAAATGCAAAATAACGGTATGCTCCAAGACCTGATAACAGCATTGATCCTTGGATTTCTTCGTTGTTATCATTGCCATCATTGTTTTTATTGTTTTGTTGGATATTGAAGAGATCAGCCAAACGTTCAATGCTCCATGGATTTTGTTTATCATTTGATTGTTTGTGTTGCTCCTTAGGATTGCTGGAACGAGTTCCACTTCTGTAGTTTTCACTGTCTTTGTTGTCATCATTGTTGAAATTCCAAAGAACATCAAATAGCTGATCGACTGATGATACCATTGCGTGGAAACGACCATATTGCGATTGGTATCCACCCATATAGGTTTGAACCTTGTAGTACATAGATTTTGGCCATAAACTATCTTGACTACCAATATAAGCAAAATTTTGCTTGTATGCCAAATCCATTTCGTCGACAATGTAATCGCGTAAATTGTATGCCGAATATTGAATTCCGAGTTCTGGTCGATTGTTTTCGTCCAAAATATGAACAGCGGCCTTAGCGTTTGATGCCAAATTTCTGTAATTTGGATGTTCTAATTCGGCGGCCGATCGGATTGCAGTTATAACAGCTGATTGAACATGAGGATCTTCATTTTCATCTTGTGTCATGCGGGCCATACGTTGTAAGATTGAGGTTGATGGATGTGTTTTAATCAGCAAGAATACGGCACCGCATCTCAATTCATGACATTCATTGACATTTTGATAGATTCTGTATAAAATGGATTGGGCCAATTTGGGGTAGGCTTCAACCAATTTGTCTAATGCAATCACAATTGATAATCTTTCAAATTTGGTCAATTTTCCTGGATTTTCGAGATACTCCTCGAAGACGTTCAAAATTTGTGGATGCCCCAAATTACCAAGGGCACGGATGTACACTAAAATATTGTACCGGTCGTTTTGTGCAATAGCTCGTTTCAATTGTTGGTCGAGGTATGAAATCACTTCACGAATAACATCGGAACTGTTACGCGAACCGAATGGTCCAAAACTATGTACTGGATAGTAGATTTTAGCTTCATCTTCGTTGACTTGTGATCGATAGAGTAAATCGGTTAACGCATATAAAACGGTTGCGTTTAATCCGCGCTGCTTTTGAACATGCGAATTAGTGGCAAGCGACAAAAATTCTTTCATTACTTCGTGTGTTGGATACCGCATAGTGGTTGGTAATGTGGCTACAATTTGTTCGGCTTCTTCTCCCTCAATTTGACGATTGTTGATCCATTTCTTGATTAAACCGAAGGCTGGACCTGTTCCTGCTTGGGCGACGGCATCACGGAATGTTTTCCATGCTACGTTGCGTTCGTTCGATTTTTGGTCACTTCGATTACCATTGGCGTGTGGAGCATAAATTTGTTGGCTCACTTTATTAATCTGAACGGCATCCATGGTGCGGACCATTTTTGTCAAAATGTTGAATTTCTCGAGAGTGCTACGTTTTTGGATTTTGTTGGGTTCTTGAAGATCACGAGCGATGTCTTCACAGAATTTTAATGTGCGACGAACGGCATCAATTTTGTTTGAGTATTGAATTGAAGCACCTTTGTAACCGACATACATTGGTAGTAATGGTGATTCAGGTGCACTGTTCATCGATGGGTTTGGTTGGACGTATTCGGAATAATCGTAATCGGATGAATCGGATGAAGAAGAATCGGACCATGATGATGACGAAGAATCTGAGGATGATGATAAATTATCCTGGTTACGTTTGCCCAATTTTGGTTGTTTTTTTTCCTGATTTCCACTCAATAATTGGTTGGCTCTTGGGGCATTACGGCGTACTCGTGACTTTCCTTGCTGTGCATTTTCTTGGTTTTCATCGTTATTATGACCATTTTCATTTCCTCGCTTTGACGATTTCTTGTTTTGGTGATTTGGTCGCTTGGTTTGTTCCTGAGATTCCGATGAGGATGAATCAGACGAATCACTTGATGAGGCAGATGAGGAATCTGACGAAGAAGATGATGACGATGATGATGCTGTGTTCTTATTTTGGCGGATATCATTATTTTTGTCAGATGGTAAATTATAACGGTAGACGAGCGACTTGACTGAAACGCCATCAACTGGTCCATGGGCTGGGCCAGTGAACGGTTGTACTGAAGCCAATGTCAAATTCACTTGACTTACAACCATTGCCTTTTGATTGTTATCCAAAAAGTTTGGACTGATGGCAACACGGTTAACGGTCTCAGCTGATTGGATGGTATAATTTTTCAATGATCCCGAAATATGAACGCGACTGATTCCCGATTTCTAGAATAAAATAAATAATAATTTTATCACTGATTTACTAACAACAGTAGTTATGATGATTATAACTCACCGAAAAGAAATCTCCCATTTGGTTTGTGTTTGGTTTCCACTCGTTCATTCCTTCAATTCCAAAGTGATATCCAAGATTTTGTTTGCAATTCGAATAATTCTTGGTCTTGACAATTTCATAGAAATCTTGACCACCATTTAAGTGCGGCATTGGAATCCAATCTGAGTATTTATGCATGCGGAGTGATAGTTTTTGTATATCGTATTGAGTTTCACATTCTCCTGAAACGGTCTCTTCCATGGTCTTGTAAACAGCATTTACACAATTATCGTTTGGCAATAAATTATATTTGCTGTTGATTTTATTTCTGGCTTGTGTGTCTACTTGGATTTGGCTCACAATACCCTTGATTTGATTCAATTCTTCGTTGGTAACCGATTTTTCAAATCCTAGCGATCGAACTACATTATTTCTCAAATGGATGGCAAATGGCCGTTGGCTGAGTTTCATTGGTTCATACTTCAATTCCCGTTTTGGAATATCTGCATCCCAACTATCCAATTCGCAATGGAATTGGGCTTGTTCGGGACGCAATAATTGTGCAACAAGTTCATCATCGTTAATCGATTTGACAACGAGTGTGGCTCTTGTTTGAACTCCGGCATATTGTCGCTTCAGCCATTCGTATGAGGTAACGGTTCGGGTTTGTACTTGATAGGTGTACTGGTTGTGTGGTTGCCACGCAAGCAATGGAACCCATAGCCCGAGAGCTGTAAATTAAATCAAATCACCAGAATTAGAATTCTTACCGTGAAATTATAGTTTATGTATAAATATACGAACCTATGAAGCTAAAAACTATTTTATTAAACATAATTTTTAGTTCTGCGCTTCTAATCCGTCAGCTTTCTATATATTTTCCAATTAATACGAATATACTTCAAAGGGAACCAAACTAGAACTGATGCAAGTTCGAACGATTGCAGTAGATTTTATTACAAATCAAAACTGCTTAGTTTCTAATTTTGTAATCTACATCCGAAACTCGTGTAGTCTCTCCATAGTTTATTTTTCCAACTTAATTTGATGAATCGCACAAAATCGTTTTGCTCCAATTACATATTGCCTATATATACAATAGTTTGCAACAAAATATTCGTCCACAGGTCAATAGCAAAACGCCCTTGGATGGCGCTTTATAATTTTGTAATTTTATAATTTCTTGATCGGAAATGAAAATAAAAAACAAAAAAATCGCTTGAGTTGAATTAAGAATGAACTTTGCGTTCTTTAAGTTATTGTATCGCAAACGGCGCGTGCATTTTATTAGTTTGATTATACAAACATTATCAGTTATTGGTGTTACTTATTAATCACAAGCTTGCAAATATAATTCTCTCATATTATACATTTACACTTACAATATAATGACCTTGAGTTGATTGCTTCAAGAAATTGCACATGTCTTATAACTGATTCGTTCAATGTTTTGCATTTTGTGATTTGATATTCGCGCAATTCAAAAATTGATGACTATGTTGTAGGCAAATGCGAGTGTGCAACGATACATTTGTTGAATGTTAATTGACCCTATGCAAATTCCTAGGTCAATCTCAAAACAGTATAGATTAGGTCCGAGAGATTTTTAGTTTCATCAAACCAAACGAACAATTGAAGCTGTATGTACAAATGACTTTAGATGAAACCTTCAGCTCCATGATACGAAATTTGGCTTTATTGAAATATTTGTAGGATAAATGAACCTATATTTTAAGGCCATAACTTCGGGCGGGCTATCTCTAGGATTTTCTCCAAAAAATTGAACTTTTTACTTTTTTCGAGATGGAAAGATTTTCCGGCCTAATTTAAATTAAATTAAAATTGGGCGGATTACTCCAGCACTCAATGCCATTAACGGGCCCACGGTGCAATACCCGGACAAACACATATACTTATACATTAAAAACACCCAAACCGTGATTTGGGTCACCACAGGTAATCGAACCCGAGACCCTCGAATAACAAAGCAACCAAGCTACTTACTGTGGTGCTAACGATGGCGGCAACTTCGGGGTAACTTCAAATACATCGTGTACTGAAGCTATTATCGCATTTTTCTCCACGTCCAACTTGGAATTGGCAATGTATTAAACCTTTAGTGACTGCGACTGGAAGTTGGATAGTATCCGGAAAATATATTTTTACGGTTCGGTCTGCATCATCATCAAAACTTTCTCCTTCAGAGGCATAATACATTTTTCCATTGGCCTAAGTCTTTACATATTTCTATACCTATACGTCTTCTAATTTCTATAGTACTGTGAAAATGTTTATTCCGAATCAGTCGTTCGAACCGATAGTGCCAGAAATAGTATTTCACTTTCGATTAAATCCACTATTTCCTAGCTGCGTGAATTTAATCGCATAATGCGTTAAGGCACCAGATTATACAGATTATTTAAAAACACATTGCGATAACTGATGATATAGTTAAAATGTGCCGGCCGATCTTTGTATATTCTGATCATCAAGAACAGGCACATTGACATAAGAATAGACATAAACATATAAACGTACAGCTACAGGGGGTAATGCATCTATTGGCCTGGGGTGAAACCCAGCTACCAGGAGGATTGACAGATGGCGGATAGACGTTTGGCCTCCAGATATGGAGGCTATAGCTACGAATATATCGAATAAGTAGCTCCCGACCAGAGTTGGCATGGAATGAGGGTCTAGGAGGCATTGGCAGTTGTACCCCAGCTTTGTTAAATCCCTTCCTAGTAATACCCCACGAAGTTCCATGTGACATGGCGCACCAGTGGTGCCATTAATAAACCACTACTACATCGAAGCGTCTGTTCACCGATGATGCGGCTTCAAACAGCGTCAGTCCCCCAGGTTAGGGACGGCTCATCACGGCGTATTTTTTGAAGGGAATACGAGAAAAAAAAATCTAGAGAAGGATACTCTAAATAAAACATGAGCCTCACCACAGGAGATAAAACTACAGTTCAGGGAGTCGGATCTCCAGTACCGGCGACGGATAAGAGCAACCGAGCGGGCTCCACGTCGTTGTTACCCTACGACCGAAACGGGTTGGAAGTGGACAACTTGGTATTCAATCTAGATCTCTCGACAAGTCAGTTTATACTTACGCAATCAGGAACGTCTAGGGACTATAGAGTTTTTGGACCGTTTCACGAGAAGCAGCACCTTCCCATGATCGCCTCTATGTATCGAAAGGGCCGTGTCACGGTCACTCGTGAACAAAACACCGGTCATCCGTGAGAAGTGAACACGAAATATCCACAGTAGCCGCGAATAATATGGAGCAACACGAGAAAAAGAATGCCGAAACACGCAAAGACGGTGGAAACAAACGAAAAACCTCCAGCCCCGCTCAATCGGACGCTGTAGAAAGGCAAAAAGAAGTAGAGGAGCCCCAATCGTGGATTTTAGTCCAACCGAAACGCTCCGTGAAACCAAACATGAAAAGGAGAAGAAGAAAGTCCCGAAGAAGGAAATTAAAACCGGATGTCCTTTTGATTAAAACTAGAGAGGGTAAAACATACGCAGATGTTCGGGGAACGATAAGGGACAGTGTTAAGCCGGAAAACTTAAATACGGAAATTAAATCCGTACGCACCAGAACGGGTGATGTCCTAGTGGAAATCTCTCTAAAAATCAAGGATCTGAACTGCCTAGCCACCAAGGTGGAAGTTAAAGCGGCAATTAACAGAGACCTTACAGCGCCCGCTGAAGAGACAACGGTATCACTCACCAGAACAAACAGAAGGGAACAAAGGATGGCATTCGTAGGGATCGGTGCACGAGCAGCTCTTTTGCTCCTTAGCAAAGGTCGTATTAAAATTGGATGGCTATACTGCAGAGTCGTAACAAAAGTTGCCCTCGCCGAAGTTACCCTTCTTGCACATTTCATGAGGCATGAAACACTGCGCATCATCACAGATGCTTCCGGTGTTGCGGTATAGTTGCGATATTGGAGCAACTTCATGGAGCAACTTCATTGAGAACCCATTTATTGTGCCATCAAACACTTCCGTTGCTTCGTCAAAGGTAGAATATTCTCCATTAACACCGACCATAAACCATTAACTACTACCGATATAAGGTACGTTAAAGGCGAAAACAACGTTGTGGCAGACACATTATCTCGCGAAGATGAAAATTTCGTTGCATCTAAAGGTAACATATACATACTCGATAAATTTACGCGCTGGCCAGAAGCAGTACCACTGACTGATATGAGAACATCCATCGTAGTTAGAGCTGTTGTAGACCAGTACATTTCGAGATTTGGTGTCCCACTCGAAATAACGACTGATCAAGGCAATCAATTCGAAAACAATCTTTTCAAAGAATTTACAAAATTGTTAGGTTCATTAGGTTAGATCACCATTGATTGAACTCCACAGATCTTGCTCGACGACATCTCGCCAGCGCAGTCTATTTCTTCCCCTATATGACGTACGCCGACTGGCTGTTGATGCTTTTTTTGGTTTGATGGGGACGTTTCAACGTGGCATGACATCTCAGTCCTCGAGAAGGTGCTTAATCTCGTGATTCATTCGAATACGATATTCGTTGTTTGGAACTTTAATAGGAATGGATCGGATCGCCGTTTTTTCAAACGTATAGATAATAATCTACAGTTGTTGGTGGCCAAAGTCCAACTTTCACTTCCGAAAGTTAGTACAGGTCTTATAAGTGCTTTATAAAGTGCGAGTTTACACGACTGCGAAAGATATTTTGATCGCAACTGCCTCGACTGTGCATAAAAGACTCGATCATTTGTGGATTTTACAATAGACCCGAGATATTTTACAATAGACCCGAGATGAACCATATAGAGTTGCTCCTAGGTGGTGAAAACCATTTTGTTTTGTTGTTGTTGATTCTCAAACCAAGTCGTTTCGCGTTCCGGTCAAGTGGTACCTTACTGTCCTTGATATCATTGGTTCTTCGGTCAAGAAGCACGATATCATCTGGATATCCCAGAATTTGGCCTGACTTATTAATATAGCACCGGTGCGACTGCATTTCCCTGATGCACACCAGATATGTTATTTCGAAGGGGTCAGTAACTGTCCCCTCCACTACGAGTTACACAGCGAGCCAGATGTTGTTAGCCTACACAGGGATACATTTCTCTGGAATCTCTAGACATATGAGCGCTGCCCAATGTTTTTCGTGGTTTATGCTATCATGTCTATCAAAGTCTATGTAAAGTTGGTGAATGGTTATGTTGTACTCCCAGGAGGATGATTCTGGCAAGTACAAAATTTGCAAACGCTTGTAGGCGGTGTTACACAGAGCTATGCCACGGTAATTTTCACATTTGACCCGATCAACTTTTTTGTGCAGAGGACATATGAGTGATGTCTTCCATTCCGCAAGCAACTCTTCCTGGTCCCAGATCATCACGACGAGGTAAAGATAAAGATTAGATGCAAGTGTCGCTCCTCCGTGTGTTAGTAGTTCTGAGGGGATTCCGTCGAGGCCGGGTGGCTTACCACTTTTTAAGCTACTAATAGTTGATGCGTCCACCTCCTCATTCGTGTTTTGAGGGCTGTGGATCTTGGATGGAAGTCTGTAGTAAGATTTCTGGCGTTAGCAATACAGTCTCTAGAGTTTCCATTTTCCGCTTAAAAGCTGATGGTTTCGATGCATGTCCTTATATATTCGCGCTTCTTTTAACAAAAGAATTTGACTGTGGCTTTTCTGGCGTGGAGATATTCTGTTTAGGGGCTCCTAATGTTACGGGCCAGCCATTTTTCACTTTTAACTTCGACGAGCTGACTACACTGATCGTCGAACCACTCATTACGTGATCTTGATGGTCTTCTTCCAATTGTACTTTCCGCTGTAGTTGTTACTACTGACTGGATAGTTTGCCACTGGTCCTGGATGTTTGAATTGAGGATCGTGGTTTTTGTTGTGCCGTTCTAGATATTCAGTGATGGCTGATTGGTAACTGTACAAGGAGTCTTCATCTTTCAGTGCATCGATTCTGGCGCTCGGTTTTTGCTTATTTATTAACAAGCGTCGGCGCCTCTATATGATCTAACGGCAGTTATGCAATTTGATTTTGCGTCCCTCCATCATTCGATCGCCGCGTTACCTTGTAGATTTTCTTATATGTTGAAAGAAAGTACTCGATACGACTATAGGTTATACATTATAGCAAGTTCGGCGACGCGTTATAGTTTCTGCGCTCCAACCGATTTTTGCATTAAAGTCGCCCAAAATGAATTTAATATCACGGTGCGGAATGTTACTGATAATGTATTCTTGCTCCACAAAGAACAGAGTTTTCACATTATCTGATTTGCCTTCGGTAGGCGCATGTACATTGACGATCGTGATATTGAACTTATTTGTGCGTAATCTAACCGTGCATATCCGCTTACTGACAGGATGAAAGTCAATGATGAGCCGATCCCAAATTTTCCTCCATTCTGATGGCCGCTATAGTAGAGAGTGTATCCATTGATGATATTATCAATCCCATTCCCAGATCTTCTAACCTCTTGTGGTAAAAGTACGTCCAATTTGTAATTTACCTTAAGAGGCTTAGCACGTTCCGTGTTCCCATTTCCCGCGTTCCGTGTTCCCAGTCCTACCTGAAACATGTTTAGATCGCAAGCCGCTTACTACAGACACTCGGTTCAGCCTCCCCTAACCTGCAGAACAGACGCTGATTTGGTATTGGTTTTCTAAAAGCCGAATTGTAGGATCTTACACATAGGTATTTCTCTCCGAATTTAATCATAATGAGATATCAAAGTATTGTATTGACCACGGTATCCGCAATGGAATACAATCAATCCACGATCTTCCCCAATTCCGTGGTTTGTCGGAAGCGGCTGTACAAGAAGTTCTCTGTGAATCGTTTTATACTTTGGAATTACACATGACTATGAATGTCATACACCAGGACATTTTTTAATGGGTCAACTGATAGCAGCAATCCCCAATCCATCTGTATCACACGTTGATTGTAACCGACTAAGTCTCTAGCAACGCATACCAGCTAACTTAAGACTATTTTGGAAAAGATGGTCAACAGAACATGTATCTCACCTACAACAAAGGAAAAAATGGGGACAACCAAACATAACTAGCGTCCTCATCATTTGAAATAACCGCTATGCTCCTTGCATAGCTTTAAAAGGCTATCTTCCATTGAATCTGTCAGGGAAACAGTTTGACAAAATTTTCCACTTTGATTTGTTTATAATTTACTAGAAATTTAACTCGCAATAATTAACAATTCTTAGTCCAACGATGATACATTAAATCATTTGAATACCATTACAAATCTTCGACCAACGCATGACCTTCTCGTGTAACGAACCCAATATCTAACTCCTTGGTAAATTTAAACAAACCGGATAAATGGAATCTTATTTGGAATTCACATTTTCCTGAAGAGTTTTGCTCTGTTTTAGATTATTCTCTAAATGAATCCTAACAGTACTTGGTTTGATTTCAAAGAATCTTTACTACATCGATTCAAATATTATTTTATCAAATAGATTATCAAATTCATTTGATAATCGTGAGGAAAAACGTTTTATTAGAAACTTTTATTGGATTTTGCTATATCGAACACGTACATCTGCAATTATACTGGATACCAACTCAACATATCAAAAAATTTTAAATAACCATTTCACGATTTAAGACAAAATAGAACTAGCACTTATGGATTAAAAAGAAATTTTTTTTTTTCGATACCAAATTTTAGTCGAACTTTTGAAGCAGTCACATAGTAAAACTCACAAAAATTTGTCTAGCACTGATACGAGACAATTTTTCGTCTTTTTTACTATGTGACCGTTTGAAAAGGTCGGCTAACATTTGGTATGGGGATACTCCTAATATATGGTTTATCAAAAGTGGACCCTGTAGTTATTGAAAACACCGCTTTTAATTCTTTCATGAAGAAAATTGCTTTTATTTTTTACATTTTTTGTTTTGCTCTAGTAAAAAAAAATAAATAAATTAAACTATTAACTAAAATCTCGTAGTCCTTTTCCATATATAGAGTTGTAGTTGGTCCATGTAATAAATATTCTTTAATCCGTCAAAAATTGCCTAAGGCTAACATGCCTTTGGCACAATGAATTTAATAGTTTGGGTTGCTTTCCATGGTTTGGTATTTGGATTTTTCCCTTGAGCAACTTGAGCTTTTAACGATTTGGCATGTGAATCATTTTCATCCATGCAGTGAACATCAACGAATTTCTCGATGTTGCCATGAGGTTTACAATTTGATTTACATTTAGGTAATGGCCGCATGCTAAAGCAGATTTGTCCATTTTGCTGTGTTACATATGTTTGATATTTGGTTTGGCCACAGCTTTGTCCTGGTTTCTCATTCGAATCAGACAAATCGGATGAACTATCAGAGGATGATGAGCTATCAGATGACGAGCTGTCAGATGAAGAGCTGTCAGATGACGAACTATCTGATGATGATGATGACGAAGAATAACGATTTCCTTGATATTTGTTTGAATTTTTCTTGCTCGAGTAGATATCGTACCAGTTGCGGTTTTGTTGACGTGAGTGGCATTCACCTTGACGTGCATATTTACTGCCTTCATTCAATTTTCTACCATCACTAGTCAAAGCGTAGCTGCCAACAAAATCTTCTGGATTTTGGGCAACACAGTTGTCTGATGTAATGAAGTCATTATTTGAATCACCAGTAAATGTGCCACAGAGACCACGGACACTATTACGATATGCGTACGAAACTTTAGTTTCAACACGTTCACCATCATAAATGATTTGAATTTCATCACCGTCAATGCCAATTTTGCATTCGCCAGTTGGTAATACGTATACTCGAATGGCAGGTTCATCATCATCATCAGCATCATCGTTGTCATTGTTGCGATTTTTGTTTTTATTGTTGTGGTTGTTGTTATTATCGTTCGAATATAATTCAACTAAACCGTCTTTGGACGATAATTCCTTTGGTTTTTGATTATTTATTGAGATGATCACTTGATTTTGGGATGAGGATGGTTGCAAATGAACAACCAAATCATCACCATTCTGTTGTTCGTAAATGATTTTGACTTCACGTTGTGGTTTGCCCTCTTGTTTCTTGGCATTGCGGATTATGACAGCAACACGTGAATCATAAACAGTGTTGTAATTGCTTCGTGACTTTGGTCCAAATTGATACGAGTTTTGACCTTGAGTCATGAGCATCATATTCCAAGCATCGTTGAAATTGTGTGGAAGGTTGTATGTGCCATTATCCAATGTGTTGATGTAGTGACGATCGACGACACAGGTTGCTGATAAATTGTAAAGAAAATAAATTTAAATTAGATGAAAAGTCGAAAGTGAAATAAGAAATTATGAATTACTTACGTTGTGTTTCTTCCTGGTTGAAGGCGTGCATTGCGATACGTTCAGTCCAATCGTTGTTTGGGTGAATAGCGAATATGGCCCGAGTCCATCCATTGGTCGGTATATTATTGAAAATGGTGCGCAATTGTGGTGAGTTGATTTTCACTTCAGCGGTTTGTAAATCGGATGAGAAATTGGCGGCCACTTCCAAGTATCCCGATTTTCCAGATTGGAAGTTCTCGTTTACATATGGATATTGGTCTTGACGGTACCATGAGTATAAGTTGTAGGCAATTTGTTCCAATTGTTTGGGTACTTTGCCGAATTGTACTTTGAAATTGTATTGATCCAAAATTGTTGCTTGTTCGGTAGCATTTTGACAGGCTGATAGATGGTAGTCACCAGATTGCATTTGTGCTTGGCACAATTGTCCCAAATTTGATCGTTTAATGTATTGGCGACGTTCATTTGATCGTTGCATTTTACCTTGAATTGAGATTTTGTTGCCATTTGAGCAACTGTCACCGTAATTTACTAGCACATTGAGAGATGAAGTTGGATCGAATTTCAATGCATCTTGGAAATTCAATTGTGGAACATTTGGATATTTGCTGGAAACGGTAGCGCACACCTCATAGTTTTGGCCATCGGCTGCCTGTTTATGGAAGTAGAATAAAGTTTTTGATTTTGTATCAACAACACTATCAGCTTGAGCAATTGTCGCAATATATCTGGCATTGGTGGTTGGTGTTGAACCCTTCTTGGCGGCCATTCTTGGATGTTCTGTGAATTGGGCTGAAATTTCGATTACACTTGCATCAGCATTTCGAATTCCGTTTTGGGCATTTTGTAAGAATTCGTATTGTCTCTTGCGGCTACTGGATGATGTTGGAATTGCCATATTGCTTGATCCGTCTCCATTTGATGTGGCTGGTCGTGCATGTGTTTTTGATGATTCAGATGATGTTTGTGATTTTACATTGACTGTGATTGTGATAGCATGAGAATTTGAACGGGAACCGTCATAGGTCAAATTATAATAGTAGTATTCGTTGGTTTGTGATACTCCAGCGAATAAGAATGCCGAAATTTGATCTTGGATTTGTAATCGTTCGTACATTTTATATGCTGCTTGATTCATTGCATCAGCGTTTGGTGCATATGCTTCTGTATCTCCTTTGAAACGGAATTGCATGCCAGTATTTTTCTTGCCGAATTCCAAATCCATTTGTTCACGATCGTTCACCTGGATCAATTTAACGTCACCAGTCTCAGAAATTGGATCAGTGTCCAAGATATCCTTGCGCGCAGTATATGGCCAGTTACCTAATTGGAGAATGTTTGTATTGTCGTGTGTGTTCAATGCACTAACGGTGATATTCCATTGTTTTGCGTCAGCATTTGGTGAATTATACTGTAGGTTGAATGGTAAGTTTAATTGGAATTGCTTTTGAGTACCGGAAATGTATCGTTGATGATCTCCTAATGTCATGAATCCAACTTGAGCATCAATCATTGTTGAGTAGACCATGTGAATTTGAGCCGAAACATCACAAGCGTTCTGTGAGTTATCTTCCATGTTGTATTGGCCGTGTTCTGATTTGTGATTATTGTGGTTATTGCCATCGTCACGAACCTTAACGTTTCCACCGATTTGTACAAGTGTTGGTACTTTCAATGAATAACTGAATACGTTACCAGCCTCTAATGGGAATCCAAGAGTGATTTGCTTTTGATTGTAGAATTTGGTGTAGTTGAAGTTTGTATTGCCACGTAATGCTCCTGATGCTTGTTGTAATTGATCTTGAATATCTTCCAATGTTTGTTGGTCGAATGTGAAATAACGTTTTGTTCCAAGAGCTGACAACATGATTGATCCTTGGAAATCTTCGTTGTTATCATCGCCATCATTGTTTTTGTTTTTGTTCTGTTGGATATTCAAGAGCTCAGCTAAACGTTCAATGCTCCATGGATTTTGTTGATCATTTGATTGTCTGTGTGGCTTAGTATTGGTTGGACGGCTTTCACTTCTGTGGTGTTCATCCTCGTTGCCATAATAACCTCCAAGAACATCAAATAGCTGATCGACTGATGACACCATACCGTAATATTCACCATACTGCGATTTGTATCCGCCCATATCAGCTTGAACATTGTAGTATATAGATTTTGGCCATAAACTATCTTGACTACCAATATAGGCAAAACTTTGCTTGTATGCCAAATCCATTTCGTCGACAATGTAATCACGTAAATTGTATGCCGAATATTGAATTCCGAGTTCTGGTCGATTGTTTTCGTCCAAAATGTGAACAGCGGCCTTAGCGTTTGATGCCAAATATCTGTAGTATGGATGTTCTAATTCGGCAGCCGATCGAATTGCGGTTGTAACAGCTGATTGAACATGAGGATCTTCATTTTCATCTTGTGTCATGCGGGCCATACGTTGTAAGATTGAGGTTGATGGATGTGTTTTCATCAACAAAAATACGGCAGCGCATCTTAATTCATGACCTTCATTGACATTTTTATAGATTCTGTATAAAATGGACTGTGCCAATTTAGGGTACGCTTTAACCAATTTGTCTAATGCAATCACAATTGATAATCTTTCAAATTTGGTCAATTTTCCTGGATTTTCGAGATATTCTTCGAAAACATTCAAAATTTGTGGATGCCCCAAATTACCAAGGGCACGGATGTACACTAAAATATTGTACCGGTCGTTTTGTGCAACAGCTCGTTTCAATTGTTGGTCGAGGTATGAAATCACTTCACGAATAACATCGGAACTGTTACGCGAACCGAATGGTCCAAAACTATGTACTGGATAGTAGATTTTAGCTTCATCTTCGTTGACTTGTGATCGATAGAGTAAATCGGTTAACGCATATAAAACGGTTGCGTTTAATCCGCGCTGCTTTTGAACATGCGAATTAGTGGCAAGCGACAAAAATTCTTTCATTACTTCGTGTGTTGGATACCGCATAGTGGTTGGTAATGTGGCTACAATTTGTTCGGCTTCTTCTCCCTCAATTTGACGATTGTTGATCCATTTCTTGATTAAACCGAAGGAAGGGCCTGTTCCTGCTTGGGCGACGGCATCACGGAATGTTTTCCATGCTACGTTGCGTTCGTTCGACTTTTGGTCACTTGGATTACCATTGGCGTGTGGAGCATAAATTTGTTGGCTCACTTTATTAATCTGGACGGCATCCATGGTGCGGATCATTTTTGTCAAAATGTTGAATTTCTCGAGAGTGCTACGTTTTTGGATTTTGTTGGGTTCTTGAAGATCACGAGCGATGTCTTCGCAGAATTTTAATGTGCGACGAACGGAATCAATTTTGTTTGAGTATTGAATTGAAGCACCTTTGTAACCGACATACATTGGTAGTAATGGTGATTCAGGTGCACTGTTCATTGATGGTTTTGGTTGGACGTATTCGGAATAATCGTAATCGGATGAATCGGATGAAGATGAATCGGACGATGATGATGACGAAGAATCGGAGGATGATGATAAATTATCCTGGTTACGTTTGCCCAATTTTGGTTGTTTTTGTACTGGCTTTCCACTGAACAATTGATTGGCTCTTGGTGCATTACGGCGTACTCGTGACTTTCCTTGACGATCATTTTCTTGGATTTCATCATTGAGGCCCATTTGATTTGCTCGCTTCTTGTTTTGGTGATTTGATCCCTTTTTTAGTTCTTCGGATTCCGATGAGGATGAATCAGACGAATCACTTGATGAGTCAGATGAGGAATCTGACGAAGAAGATGATGACGATGATGATGCTGTGTTCTTATTTTGGTGGATATCATTATTTTTGTCAGATGGTAAATTATAACGGTAGACGAGCGACTTGACTGAAACGCCATCAACTGGTCCATGGGCTTGTCCAGTGAACGGTTGCACTGAAGCCAATGTCAAATTCACTTGACTTACAACCATTGCCTTTTGATTGTTATCCAAAAAGTTTGGACTGATGGCAACACGGTTAACGGTCTCAGCTGATTGGATGGTATAATTTTTCAATGATCCCGAAATATGAACGCGACTGATTCCCGATTTCTGGAATAAAATAAATAATAATTTTATCACTGTTTTACTAACAACAGTAGTTATGATGATTATAACTCACCGAAAAGAAATCTCCCATTTGGTTTGTGTTTGGTTTCCACTCGTTCATTCCTTCAATTCCAAAGTAATATCCAAGATTTTGTTTGCAATTCGAATAATTCTTGGTCTTGACAATTTCATAGAAATCTTGACCACCATTTAAGTGCGGCATTGGAATCCAATCTGAGTACTTATCAGCCATTCGGAGTGATAGTTTTTGTATATCGTATTGAATTTCACATTCTCCTGAAACGGTCTCTTCCATGGTCTTGTAAACAGCATTTACACAATTATCGTTTGGCAATAAATTATATTTGCTGTTGATTTTATTTCTGGCTTGTGTGTCTACTTGGATTTGGCTCACAATACCCTTGATTTGATTCAATTCTTCGTTGGTCACCGATTTTTCAAATCCTAGCGATCGAACTACATTATTTCTCAAATGGATGGCAAATGGCCGTTGGCTGAGTTTCATTGGTTCATACTTTAATTCCCGTTTTGGAATATCAGCATCCCAACTATCCAATTCGCAATGGAATTGGGCTTGTTCGGGACGCAATAATTGTGCAACAAGTTTATCATCGTTAATCGATTTGACAACGAGTGTGGCTCTTGTTTGAACTCCGGCATATTGTCGCTTCAGCCATTCGTATGAGGTAACGGTTCGGGTTTGTACTTGATAGGTGTACTGGTTGTGTGGTTGCCACGCAAGTAATGGAGCCCATAGCCCGAGAGCTGTAAATTAAATTAAATCACCAGAATTAGAATTCTTACCGTGAAATTATAGTTTATGTATAAATATACGAACCTATGAAGCTAAAAACTATTTTATTAAACATAATTTTTAGTTCTGCGCTTCTAATCCGTCAGCTTTCTATATATTTTCCAATTAACACGAATATACTTCAAATGGAACCAAACTAGAACTGATGCAAGTTCGAACGATTGCAGCCGATTTTATTGCAAATCAAAATTGCAGAGTTTTCAATTTTCAGTTTTATTCAATACGCGCAAAAACGTGTCGTTTATTAATTTATTTTATAATTTCGTGTCGTCAATTTTATTTTATAACTTCAATTAATCATTTTTCAAAACAATTTTCTTGCATGTCAACAGAAAATATACACATATTTTCTGTTGACATGCAAGAAAATTGTTTTGAATAATAATTTTTCTTTTATAAGTGCATTAATCAAGGTTTACTGCCCTTACAACATTTAATCACAGCAAATTTGTATTTTATTGGAAATTATGTATTACAATATAGCATTGTAAATGGGCGATTGAACTTTATAGGAATGCGCGATTGAAGGCCTCTGTCACTCTACAAATCAGTTATCAAACACAATCTTAAATTGTCGCAGTGATAATTACCGAAATACAAAGTACGTAATCGAAAATTAATTTGTATTAAATAATTTATATAAAACTACTAAGTTGTTGGCGCATTTTTAAAACATTTTTTGTTATCAAAACTACATGACTTTCTAGCAGAAGAACTTTATTAAGTCGCGTTTCCATATTTGGGGTGGTCGAGAACATTATATTGAAAAACCGGTCAGTTTACCCAATGCCTCATTTAAGTCAAATGAACTTGTTTTTCAGGTGAAAATAAAACCCCATATACAGCAGATCGAAATAAACTTCTGAAAATCATGCATATACCTCAATACAGTGTATGCACAATTTCAATACCTGGCCAAATTGTGTACTTACTATGTATAGGTGCAGTGTTCATATAGTTGGTTAAAAAATTGTTATTTAACAAGAAAATAGGAATTAAGAAATTACTAAATAAGACAAAAATTATCGAGAGTCATTGTCATTCAAATAAACGAGACGGTATATCAACTGTGTACTTCTGTCACCAACACCCGGGGTTACGTTTTCTAACGTCATACAAAATTCCAGCAGCTATTGTCAACGGAACTCGGCGTATTTCGTGATCTTCCAGTGTCGTTGAAATTGTATGTACAACAGTGACGTCTATTCATCTACTTTAGGAATTAGAAAAGATGATTGTGGGGAATATTGGAATGTGTATAGAACGTTTCTATAGCCTAACGTGTGTGTTCGGATGATATGGCAATGACGCAAACCATCTCGATGCATAAAGGAGCCTACAAAGTAAAGCGGCTTCAATTTAGAATTTCAAGGATTTTTCAAAATTTCATTGAAAATTTACTCCGTGGCATAATAATTCCAGCTTCCAAAGATGACATGCGTTATAAAGATTAATCGTAATTTTACCACGATTTGACGAAGCTGGAGTATCTTGGGACACCTTGGGACGGAATTTATATGGTTAAAACAATCCATTGGGTCTCAAACAGCTGACATTTCTTCATTGTAACGGACCACAAACCGCTTTTGAGGTTGTTCAACCCTAAAAGCCAAGGTCTTAGTTACTCTTTTCAAGGACGATGCGCTGTAGACGACGTTAGACTATCCTCAGTTGTGATATGGCGTCCTGAAAATTCTCAATCACCTTTTCAAAGCAAAGTGTTCTGCATTCTGGTTCATTCCTATGCTCTAAATTGTAGGAGGTGCAAATCGCATCAACCACATCAACAAATTGAGCCCTTCGTTCCATTTTCGGTGTACATACTATCGGAATTCCAGAGATGATTGTTAGTGATAATAGCACGGCATTTTCCTCGGTTGATTTCCAAATGCTCTGCGAGAGTAACAGAATTAATCATCTTTTAGTTGCCCCGTTCCACCCTTCGTCCAACAGGCAAGCGGAGCGAATAAAATAGGCGAAATCCGTAAACACCTGACTACATTCCTATTCCACCGCAACAAGCGACGCCGTCAACAAGTACGGGGAAGAGTTCAGCTGAACTTCTGTTCAACCGCCGTTCATATTACACAACATCCAGCAACCTCGTAGATTAACTAACAATTCAAAAGTTTGATACCGCCCTCGTTAGCACAGTAAGTATATGTGTTTGTCCGGGTATTGGACCGTGGGCCCGTTAGTGGCATTTTGAGTGCTGGAGTAAACCGCCCAATTTAATTTTTTTTAATTTTAAGGTATAGATCGGAAATTATAATTCTGGGCCAGCGATAATCACCGAAACCACTTCTATTATGCGTCGACTCATTGATCAATTGAGATGTCGTGAAACTGATTTTCTAACTAGTGAAGATTCTTCACAGATTCCGAGGCTCAATCGAAGGGTGGAGGAATGTAATGTACTACATATAAATGCTATACCCATTTCTTATACTTTGCACTTGAATAGAGAAAATATAAAATATTTTAGCAGAAGCTGAGTTAAACCAATTTGGTTCCAAACAGATTTGAACTCTGGCTCACGAATCCAAAGTCAGTCACTCTACTTACTAGACCATCCCCGTTACTACAATATGTAACTTTTATACTTGCTATTTGAATGGAGAAAATTGAAAATTTTAACAGAAGTTAAGTTGAACCAATCTTCCAAGAAGAAATTAAATTAAAAAAATGTTGCCCATTTGTGGCCTTATGAATATGGTTATAAGTATTATGAGTATGATTGTTGGTGGCAGATAGCGTTATCAGCTTAAATATTTGACATAAATGTCTTTTTATATGCCAACGGGATCTTCACTTCGAATAGCACATATTTTCCCTATAGCCTTGTTTTGGTTGTCTTATATCAAATAAGGCCAATATTTCATCCATGTTTACTATATTGGGATATAGATTTTCCTTCGTTACAGAGTATATAAAAACACCGCCAACGAGTAGAATACACTGCCACCAACTCCATCAATACTTCCAACATCCGACTCATAATTTTCAATGGGGTACAAGCATCATTAACTCTCATCTCTGTCCGCCGTTGAAATTCAGGTTCTATTCTCCCAAATATAATGAAATTCGAAAACATCGTCGAAGCTCACAAACCGTTAATCAAATTCATATGGTTTAGTGAAAAAAGAACTTCACTCTCTCAAACTTTTGAACCCACAAACGATCTAGGTGCCTGGTTCATTTAACCAATCTTATAAATACCAACATAAAATTAACGGGAGCCTTGTTAGAGTGTGCCAATGGCATGATTTAAATATATTTTGGGAGAAACTGACATATATAAATCACTTCTTAGTTTACGAAGCACATTATACTCGTCGTGATATACTTACATGCAGCCCTTACTTTTAGCTCAAATGGGCAAACCCTGTAAATTTATATAAGTCCGCCCTCGGATCAAAATATATTAGAATGTGAAAATCCACATTCGCCAGCAAAGAAAATTTTGCAAACAGCCAATAGGTCTGGACAGTGTAACGACTTATTAGAAACCGCCATGAAAATGATCATCGAATCAGGTAAAGAAAAAAACAAGTTACACAGACGAAGAAGAAATAGGAACCAATTCCCAGTGAATATTAGGATCAAGAAGCACAAGAATAATCGCCACATTCAACATGGCAGCTTCCGATGTAGAGGAAGTAGTAAGAGAATCTGATTGGATCGTGAATAAAAATAAGCCCAGAAAGAAAAGAAAAGCAGAATCATCGCCAGAATGTTGACCAGGGCCAGCAATCATCAACCTCCAAAAATAAACATAGTTGGTATTAAAGACTATCCGGCTGTCAAGGCACGCCAGGTAAATGTTGAAAGGTAAATGTTTCAGACTCAGATACTTATAGAAATCTTTCTATGAAGCTTAATGCTGAGAAAGTTCAGTGGAGTACATACGAGGAGAAGCAGGAAAGACCAATTGTGGTTATGGCTTATATTAAGACTACATCAAACATGCGAGAGTGAAGATATAATTGCCAAGCAGCAGAGTAAAGGATTCCACATTAAGGATGCTGCAAACATCATCAAAAAGGAGAGAAAGGTAGATGATAAACACAACAGTATCGTCACAAAATACGAGCTACCGCTTTTCCTGATAACGTTTGGCATGGAGGAAAATATTTAAAAAATTCGAGCAATTCAAATTATGAAAGTCAGCTGATCCAAATTTTTTTTCGTCTAAATCGAAACATATTTACGATATTAAATTTATATATTATCATTGAAACAAACAAAATATATATATTTTTTTTTAGATATTAATATTTTTGAATTATGTAAATATGTATATAAAATGGGCATTACATGATATTTGTCTACATAAATCAATGATGCATAATATATTGGTTTCCTAGATTATATATATGTATATATATATATTAATGTATTTCATTTAAATTTCATTTTTGGTAAAAGATGACACATTGGATAACCAAGCACAAAAATAAATATGTTGTTGTTTTTCAATTATCTATAAGAAACCAAATATATTTTGAAAACAAAAAAATTAAAAGGAAAAACTAACTTAAATTAATGTTATGTATAATATAGTATGTATGTAAATATAATCAAAACTATTTTAGAATATGTATTTAAATATATGTATATATATTTATGTGTATATATATATATATATATATATATATATATATATATATATATATATATATTTATATATATATATATATATATATATATATATATATATATATATATATATATATATATATATATATATATATATATATATATATATATATATATATATACATATATACATATATATATATATATATACATATATATATATATATACATATATATATATATATATATATATATATATATATATATATATATATATATATTTATATATATATATATATATACATATATATATATATATATATATATATATATATATATATATTTTTATATATATATATATATATATATATATATTTTTATATATATATATATATATATATATATATATATATATATATATATATATATATATATATATATATATATATATATATATATATATATATATATATATATATATATATATATATATATATATATATATATATATATATATATATATATATATTTATATATATA